>OX101784.1:1352250-1434750 GCA_944452715.1 Ophion slaviceki
CGATTCGAAAAATCGACTAAGTCAAGCAATGCGCGTCGAAAAATAATCGACGGAGTCAAGCAATGCGCGTCGATTCGACAAAATTGACTAAGTCAAGCAATGCGCGTCGAAAAATATTCGACTGGGTCAAGCAATGCGCGTAGATTCGAAAAATCGACTAAGTCAAGCAATGCGCGTCGAAAAATAATCGACGGAGTCAAGCAATGCGCGTCGATTCGACAAAATTGACTAAGTCAAGCAATGCGCGTCGAAAAATATTCGACTGGGTCAAGCGATGCGCGTCGAAAAATAATCGACGGAGTCAAGCAATGCGCGTCGATTCGACAAAATTGACTAAGTCAAGCAATGCGCGTCGAAAGATATTCGACTGGGTCAAGCAATGCGCGTCGAAAAATATTCGACTGGGTCAAGCAATGCGCGTCGATTCGAAAAATCGACATATCAAGCAATGCGCGTCGACAAATACACGCTTCGACGAAAAAAATATTCTATCTCCTTTTTCGAAGGGTGAATCGGTCTATGCCTCGACGAAAAAATATTTTATCTCATTTTTCTGACTTTTTCTCAGGGTGATCGGTCTACGCCTCGACGAAAAAATATTCCATGTCCCGAAAGGAGCGGTGATCGGTCTACGCGATCGACGACGTTTATTCGGCGCCGATGATCTCGAAAGCGCGAGAACAATCCGCACTCAACTCGCGTCACTGCTAAAACGCGGTGGGTTTAATCTACGCAAATGGTCCGCGAACGATATTGAATTATTAGCGGACATTCCTGCAGTAGGTCACGACCTCGCGATCGACCTATCAAACGACGACTCGGCCGTATTAAAAGTTCTTGGCATCACGTGGCTTCCCAAAGAAGACGCGTTTAGCTTTCAAATCGCAGAAATTCCAGAAACGCGCAGCACTAAGCGCTCGGTGCTTTCGCTGATTGCACGTTTGTTCGACCCACTCGGTTGGGCTTCACCAGTCATTATTAACGCCAAGATACTCATGCAAGACCTATGGCTTGCAAAAATTGATTGGGACGCCGCAGTTCCTCCATCGCTCTTGGAAAGGTGGAATTCTTATCGGCATGATCTGCCTAAATTGTCAACCTTACGCATTCCTCGCTGGATTAGCACCACTGCGCAAGAACATTGTGCCATCGAGCTCCACGGCTTCGCGGACGCGTCACAACGCGCGTTCTCCGCGGTCGTGTATGTACGAGTCTTGAACTCTCCCTCCGACATATCCGTTTCACTTTTAGCGGCCAAATCTAAAGTCGCTCCACTTCAGACAGTCTCCATTCCGCGACTCGAACTGAATGGAGTCGTATTGCTTGTTCCACTGATTGAATACGTCAAACGACAATTAAAATTCGAATCAATTCCCGTGCATGGTTGGACTGACTCAACCGTCGCACTCGCGTGGCTTACCCAGCACCCTTCCCGCTGGAAGCCTTACGTCGCAAATCGGGTCTCCGAGATCCAAACTAAAATGCCCGAGATTAAGTGGCATCATGTCCCTACGCGCGATAATCCCGCGGATTGCGCGTCTCGGGGAATTCCCGTTGATGAATTCCTACAACACCCACTCTGGTGGTCAGGCCCATCTTGGCTTCGCCAGAATTCCGGGTTTTCGCCGAATGCACGACCTTGCGCGACCTCGGACGACGCAGTCGATCCACAAATCGTTCTCCAAGAACAACGCTCCTCAGCGACGACTCACATCGTACAAGATACGGAGGAGTGGGACTTTCCCTCCCGCTTTTCAAGCTGGGGAAAACTGCTTCGAGTTACGGTTATTATTTTCCACTGGCTACGCAAATACCGAACTCGCAAACTCGACCAATCCGCAGCCTCAACTACTCAACTAGTTGAGAACTTAAACGAAGCACGCGACTTTTGGGTCCGCCGCGTTCAACACGCATCCTTCAAGGTGGAAATTCAAGCGCTGCAGTCAAATACGGCACTGCCGCGCTCAAGCCCCCTCAAGCCGCTTAATCCGTTTCTCGACGGGAACGATCTGCTGCGTCTTGGCGGGCGGTTGCGTCACTCTTTCCTTTCTTATGACGAACGATTTCCACGCATTCTACCGCGGCATCACATAAGTGAATTAATCATCGATCAAACGCATTTACGCTCATTGCACGGAGGCAGTCAGCTCACGTTGCGACTTCTTCGCCAAAATTATTGGATTCTCGGTGCGAGATCCCTCGTTAAAGCTCGGATCAATAGGTGTATAACGTGCGTCCGCGAACGCGCTGTTACTGCCAGTCAACTCATGGGAGACCTTCCCTCTCCTCGAGTCAATCCGTCGCCTCCGTTCTCACATTGTGGCGTGGACTATGCCGGTCCATTCCAGGTAATCCCGTATGTAGGACGAGGCCAAAAGGCGCGAAAATATTACGTGGCACTCTTCGTTTGCCTCGCAACACGCGCCGTGCACCTCGAATGCGTCGATGACTACGCGACTTCCGGTTTCCTTGCCGCTTTTCAACGATTCATGAGTAGACGCGGTCGACCGATCGACGTTTACAGCGACAACGGAACGAATTTTCAAGGCGCTGATAACGAATTGCGCCGAACATTCGTGGCCACCCTCAAGAAGTCTGCCTTACGTGATAACTTCATGATGGATGGAATCCGTTGGCATTTTATTCCGGCCTCTGCGCCTCACTTCGGCGGACTGTGGGAAGCTGGAGTGAAAAGCTTTAAGCATCATTTGAAGCGCGTTGTCGGCGCTCATACGTTGTCTCAGCTCGAGCTGTCAACGCTATTATGCAAAATCGAAGCGTGTCTTAATTCACGCCCACTGTCACCCCTCCGCGATGATCCGGAGAGTTTCGACGCACTCACTCTCGGACATTTTTTAATCGGTCGCCCTTTACTCAGCAACCCCGAGCCCTCCTTGCTCGACTTAAAAGAAAACCAGCTTTCCCGTTGGCAAAAGGTGCAGGCTATGCACGAGCATGTCTGGAAAGCTTGGAGGCAAGATTATTTGTGCACGCTGCAACAGCGGGCAAAATGGCGCACGTCTTCGCCGTCCCTAAAAATCGGAGCGCTCGTACTCCTAAAAAACGAATTACTCCCGCCGTCGCGACGGGAATTAGCTCGCGTACTCGATACGCACCCAGGTCCCGATGGTCTAGTTCGCGTCGTAACGCTACGTACCGCGAAAACGATTTTAAAGCGCCCCATTACGAAAGTGTGTCCCCTTCCTTGCGATTCAGCTCCAAGCGCACCGGAGCCTTAATTTTTTTTTCTAGATCTTAAGTTTTCGATTTACTGTCGGGTTTCTAATGTAAAATTCTTTGTTAGTTAGTAAGTTCTCGCAATTAATGTCGGGTCTAAAATTGTACTTGCGAAAAGATCACACGGCAAGCGCTGCGAGAATCTTGAAGCATTTCGTTCCATTCGGAACGAGGCGAGCGGTATGTTCGAAGTTCCATCAATTTAGCGTATTCTCAAATATTAAATTTAAAGTGTTTACAAATTTCTGTTGCTATGCGCGATTGTAGTCCCGGCTCTTCGCGACGGATTATGACGTACGTACGCAAAAACAAGAGCGATTTCGTACTCCCGAATTACCCTTCGGCCCTCGCGATCCTCGGACCCGGTAATACGCGCGTTCTTACCAAAAATTCAGTACTCCTCCGAGCGTCGAATAGCAAAGATAATCTCGCGCTACTCGATCTCGTTTTTCGTCCTCTATACGAAATTTCAATAATTCACGCAACTTGCACTACCGCCAAGTTGCGCTTAATATCAAACCTCGCGTAACCCGCAGCTTCGTCCGCCGTGTGATCCACGCGTAGACACTTAATAAACATTTTAGTAAAACGTAACGACTATTCCAGTGTTTCTTCGTTGTCGGCGCGACCCAAGTTTCCCTTATCCTCAAGAATTAATCCCGTGTTTGCATCGGCGCAAAAATAATATTAAATATACGATCCCACGTTTATCGAAGGACGTGCGCGATCACAGGCTGTTGTGTTTGTTTGTTTGTTTGTTTGTCTGTTATGTTTTGTCGGCTGTTGTTGTTGTTGTGGTCGCTTGTTGCTGTCTTTCTTCCTCTTTCTTCTCTTCTTTCGTTCTCTCTCTCTTTCTTTCCTTTCCTCCTTCCTTCTTTTCTTTTTTTTTCAGGTGGGGTGCCCTGGGCCCGGTCTCGCCGTGACCATGGTCGCGGTGATGGCACGGAACCAGGTGCCCCCAACGTACTAATCTGAAGTTTCAGTTACCTTTATTTTATTTTATTTTGTATAATTACAGCGGCCCGTCGCTGCTCCAGGGCACGGGGCCAAAACCTCCGAAACTAGTGGTGGAAGGCATCGTGCCGATGGTCTGCTGGCTGCACGGAGGGTATTTTTGTTTTATTTGTTTGGCTGCAGTCACTAACGATCCCTTCAGGGTACCTGGGGGAACCCTGTCGTATGCACCCCCGAACCGGGCATAGGTGGCGCTGCCCGGGGAGACCTCCTTTCCACCATACTCGTGGGAACAAAAATGGGAAAAATTAAAAACTGTGTGAATGCTGGTGTGACTGGGGACGGACAAGTGGGGGGCCTGGTCGCGCGTTCGAACACCCGCGGGGTGGCTCGGGCGGCAAGGGCGCGGCTTAACCCTCCGAGAGAGTCGGCCCCAGGCGGCCCGCGTCACCCCCGGGGTGCCGGACATGTAGCCGACCGGACCCTGATCGAGGAGTTTGGCCTTCGCGCCGTTCGAGTAGTTCTCGTTAGACACGAGGGGGACCAAGCTAGGCAAGTAAACCAGCCAACCGTGGCTGCGCGCGTTCAGGTAGCTAGCCACGTCACCGTCGAAGCACTCCCAACCCGCCCCCCTGTAGGAACCGCGGTAAATGTGGCCGCACCGGGCGGCCGAGCCTTCGATAGAATCAGGGTGTTGCAGCTGAACGCCAGGCGTTCGGCGGTCGTTTCGGCTGAGGTGCGTTCGCTCGTTGCCGGAAAGCGCCTGGACGTCCTGCTCTTGCAGGAACCATACGTCCGGCGCCAAGGCACGAGCCACACCTTCTATGGACTAGGGACTGGAATGAGGGTCGCTGCTGTCCGCTCAGAACGTCCCTGGGTGGCGGTGGCGGTGTGCAACCCCTCCTTCCAGATGATCTTCCTCTCGCAGCTGAGCACCACGCACTGCGTTTGTGCGATGGTGCAGGCACCCGGCTTCTCTTTCTACGTCGTATCCCACTACTTCCAGTGGAGCGACGAGATTGAGGTGCACCTCAGGCACCTCGAAACGGTGTTTCGTTCGCTGAGGGGGCAGAGAGTTCTTGTCGGACTAGACGCCAATGCCCGGTCCTCCCTTTGGGGACCTCAGGACACGGACAGGCGCGGTGCCCAACTGGAGCGGCTTATCCGTCAGTATGGATACACCGTCCACAATGATGTCAACCAGCCGCCCACCTTCTGTACGGTTACAGGTTCGTCATACATCGACGTAACCTTGGGGTCGCCTGCCATGAGCCGCTTCATCGGCGAGTGGACAGTGCGGCAGGAATAGACAACGAGCGATCATAACGCTCTGGACGTCGGCCTGAGGATGCCAAAAGCCGAGGGAAATGACGGACGCCCCGCTGTCAGTCGGTTCAACGTAAGGAGAGCTGACTGGGAGCGGTTCGACCAGATCCTCGCCGATCAGTCGGCGCAAAGGCTGGAGGCGCTTCCGCTGACGTCCCCCGTAGAAGTCGAGGAGATGGCTGGCGCCCTTACGAGTGTCCTCACGGAGGCTTGCGAGGGGGCGATGCCAAGGAAGAAATTCTTCAGGAAGTCCAACCCGTGGTGGACTGCCAACCTGACTAACCTCAAGAAGGAGGTACACCGGCAGCGTAGGGCCCTTCAGGGGGAACGGGATGATGCTCGCCGCCTCGAAATCCGGCTCGAGTACCGCACGTCTTTGCGGGAATATAGCCGGGAGGTGAAGAGGGTCAAACTCGAAAGCTGGAGGAGCTTCGTCTCGTCGCACGGCAACGAGAAGCCCTGGGGCTTCGTCTATAAGCTCCAGTCGGACAAGCTTCAAGTTGAGAGGGTGCTCAGCACACTCCGGCGAGCCGAAGGCTCCACAATGGACATGGAGGAAACCGCCGGCTTACTCCTGGAGGCCCACGTCCCCGAAGATCGGGAAGAGGAAGACACCCCCCAACAGCGGGAAGTCAGGGAGGGTGCCTTCGATGCACCCGCTACTCCCGACGACCCGCTTTTCACGCGAGCGGAGCTCGCTGCCCACCTTAAAACCCTCAAGAGCGGGAAGGCCCCGGGACCCGACCTCATTGAGGTCGTCGTGCTGAAAAGGGCCTTCTCGGTCATTCCCGACGTGCTGGTTCGTCTCTTCAATGCGTGTTTGTGTTTGGGCGTCTTTCCCTCTGCCTGGAAGAGGGGCTCCCTCCGAGTCCTTCTGAAGGGCGAGGACAAGGACGAAAAGGACCCAAAATCTTATAGGCCCATATGCCTCCTCTCCGTGGTAGGTAAGTTCTTCGAAAAAGCCCTTAAGGGGCGCATTGCGCGGTCGTCGATGGGTCCGGGTCAGACCTCTGAGCGACAGTTCGGCTTCGTTCCGGGCAAGTCGACGGAGGACGCAATCGTGGAGATGCGCAGGATGGTGGCCGAGTCTGTGGACACGTACTCCGTCGCGCTTCTCTTCGATATCTAGGGCGCCTTCGACACCGTGTGGTGGCCCCTGGTTCTCGATAGCCTTAAAACTAGGGACTGCCCGCGGAACGTCTTCAACGTCATCCGCAATTACTTTAGCGATAGGAGAGTGGGAATCTCGTGGGGTAATAGCGAGGTCTCCAAGCAGGCCACGAGGGGGTGCCCGCAGGGCTCCGTACTCGGCCCAACCTGCTGGAACCTCATGTTCGACGGGCTCCTCAGAATCCTCGAGGAAATCGCCCCGAACAAGTTCGTTGCCTACGCCGATGACCTCATGGTTATGGTGGAAGGCAACTCGCGGCGGGAAATAGAGGTTAGGGCACAAGTGATAGTTGATAGAATTGTAGCCTGGTGCCAGAGCGCCAAGCTGCAATTGTCCCAAAAGAAGACAGAAGCCATACTCCTTAAGAGCGAATGGCGGCGCAGAGCGCCAGTTGGAAGGAGAGGAGGAGACCGCCCCGACCGTGCGCGCCGCGTTGCTAGGAGGCCCGACATGGCCAATAGATACCCAACAATCCGGATATGGGATGCCGCAGCTAAGATAGCCTTTAAGGATGGGGTTAGATATCTCGGCGTCCACTTTGATAAGGAGATGGGAATCGGCTCCCATTGCTCCTACCTTAAGAACAAGAGTGCATCCCTCTTCGAGAGTCTGGGGAAAATCGCGAGGGCCGGGTGGGGACTTAGATTCGACGTAGTTAGGGCCATATACCGGGGGGTTTTTGTCCCGACGGTGACATACGCCGCCGCGGGATGGTCTGACCTCTGTAGAGAGGCAGACATTCGAGTCCTTAGAAGCGCCCAGAGACTAGCGTTGATCGCGGTCACTGGGGCATACAGAACCGTCTCATACGATTCAGTGTGCGTCATTGCAGGAGCTGCTCCAGTGGACGTTCTACTGAAGCAAGCCGGGGCCAGATACCAGCTTAGAAAGGGACGTGACGCCGAGATAAACGGAGTGGTAATTCCAGCGGGTGCGAATAACGCAGTAGATAGGGTCAAGGATGAGGCAATCAACATGTGGCAGGCCGCTTGGCAGTCTTCCAACAAAGGCCGCACCACATTTGCGGCCTTCTTCGGGAACATCCGGGAGAGATTGGCGGCGGGTTGGTTCCGGCCGAACCACTACACCACGCAGGTTCTCTCCGGCCACGGCAACTTCGGGGCGCGTCTCGCGTCACTCGGGCTTGTCGAGGAGGAGGACTGTGAGTGTGGGGGGCTGGATACGGCCCGGCACTTCCTTCTCGAGTGCCCAAACTTCGAACCGCAGAGAGTCGCTCTGCGGGACTTCATCGGCGAGAGGACATGGCCAGCGGCGGCACGCCAATTGGTGGCCACTGCGGAAGCCTTCTCCGTCTTCGCCGACTTCTGTCGGGAGACCCTTTGGTTGAAGGGGGCGGTAGAGATCGAATAGGAGACCGAGTACAAGGTCTGGGGGGAGGACACAGGGGTGAAAAGTCGCGGGGGAAGGGATATAGCTAGATTAGTGGGATGGATACATCATCCCGAACAGGGCAGAGCACACGGGTCTTGTCAGGACCCGTGGGGGTAGGTAGGAGACCGGGTGTCCCGCGGCCTAGCCGGGGCCTTTGTCGGAAGCCTCGGTGAACGGCGGGGGGACTCGCAATCTTCGCGAACCATCCGATCCGCCCCGGCCGTGGGAGCACGGGCTCTAGTAAGACAGGGAAATAGGTAGTCGTCGAACACACCAACAGACACGAACAGATACACGACACATACAGAACAACACGCGACACAATCTGCGGGCCCACAGCAGTCCCAGCTGTGCCCCCGACAGCACACCCACACTAGGCTCACAATCCACTCACCCTTACCTATCCTAGATCCTTGTCTTCTGGGCTGTGTCCAGGCGGGACACGGGAGCAGGCCTTCCCGAGGTTCCCCGCGAGCACGTGGGGTCGACACCGGTGCCTCCGCCGCGGCCTAGGCCCTGGTAGAGCTGTCGGAGTTGACGCCGCTTGGCCAAACTGCTCTCTTCGCTAGTCGATCCAGCGAAAGTCAAAGGATTTTTCCATCGCCCGACCCTTGGACGTGGTTCTCTGTCTTCAAAGCTAGATAGAAGCCCGTAGCGTATGCCCTAGAGGCGAGGAAGCACAGGTTGGACCATTGCGATGGTTCTGCCTTCACAATAAATGTCCCTATCTACTCATACCCGACGGGTGATGGAGCACATGCTGGACCGTTGCGATGGTTCCGGCCTTCACAATCAATGTCCCTATCTACTCTTTGAGTAAAGGGCAAGTCGCCACCTTCAGGTGGTCTCAAAGGAATACTGACCCTTCGGGGTTTGCTAAGAGCGACCAAGGCTATAGCGTATATGACCGCCTCGAGTGCACGGGGCGGGTGGCTAAGCGTGTTTTCCGTTCTAGGACGGGCACGTGCTAGTTAGTTACACCCGCAAGTGGCCATGGCATCATACACAATATGTGAGAACGGTGAGGGATGGATCGCTTTTTCGAACGCGCGATAACCCTCCGAAGCTACCGGGCGAGTGGAGGATATACGGGATGGCGCATGGGAGGTCTCCTTCGGGAGATTTCTTATGTGCCTTTTGAACGGTCCCGTGAACATAGGGGAGTTAAGCGAGCGGTGTTGTGCCCAATAACACAACCAGGCCCAGACTCCATCGAACGGTGCTATGAATTCTCCGCGGCAGTGCAACCTTACTCCGGAAGGTGGACGGGTTGGGTGGGTCCGTCCGCGACGTGTTCCCTGGACACCTCCAACGGAATGACGAATCCAGCCGACGGGCAGATTCTAGCCAAGAGGTGACTGAACCCCACTAAACAATTTCGGCAACGAAATTAACACTGGTCGGCGGGGTTCGAATATGAAGGATAGATAGAAGCCAGTAGCGTATACCCGACGGGTGATGGAGCACAGGCTGGACCGTTGCGATGGTTCCGGCCTTCACAATCAATGTCCCTATCTACTCTTTGAGTAAAGGGCAAGTCGCCACCTTCACGTGGTCTCAAAGGAATACTGACCCTTCCGGGTTTGCTAAGAGCGACCAAGGCTATAGCGTATATGACCGCCTCGAGTGCACGGGGCGGGTGGCTAAGCGTGTTTTCCGTTCTAGGACGGGCACGTGCTAGTTAGTTACACCCGCAAGTGGCCATGGCATCATACACAATATGTGAGAACGGTGAGGGATGGATCGCTTTTTCGAACGCGCGATAACCCTCCGAAGCTACCAGACGAGTGGAGGATATACGGGTTGGCGCATGGGAGGTCTCCTTCGGGAGATTTCTTATGTGCCTTTTGAACGGTCCCGTGAACATAGCGGAGTTAAGCGAGCGGTGTTGTGCCCAATGACACAACCAGGCCCAGACTCCATCGAACGGTGCTATGAATTCTCCGCGGCAGTGCAACCTTACTCCGGAAGGAGGACGGGTTGGGTGGGTACGTCCGCGACGTGTTCCCTGGAAACCTCCAACGGAATGACGAATCCAGCCGACGGGCAGATTCTAGCCAAGAGGTGACTGAACCCCACTAAACAATTTCGGCAACGAAATTAACACTGGACGGCGGGGTTCGAATATGAAGGATAGATAGAAGCCAGTAGCGTATACCCGACGGGTGAGGAAGCACAGGCAGGACCATTGCGATGGTTCCGGCCTTCACAATCAATGTCCCTATCTACTTCCCCCAGGGGCGACCTGCCTAGGTGGGGGTCGTACGGGCGGTGGCCTTCCCGGGGTCCCGAGCCGAACAACCCGGAACCCCTCGGGTAGCTTGTGGACCCCCGCAGCGAGGTAGCGGTGCTGTTCGCCTCCCAGCACCCATCCCGGCGGGGTTGACTACTGCTCTCAGGGCCGGGGGCCCTGGCGTTTTGCGCCAGGACCGCGAGGAGTAAAACCTCTACAAAAATCCCCAACCCCAGGCTGTGCGGCAGCTATGGGGTCTCTTGGTGGCCGGGTCCCTTGTGGACAAAGATCCACCGTGGAATCCGCGGAGGCCTGTTGGGTGGCATGTGGTTTGGAGGGTGTGTTTGACGGAGAGATATGGCGGAGTGTATGGCATGTACAAGCTGGTGGTGTTGCGGGTGCAAGTTGGCGGAGAGGTATGACGGACCAAGGAGGCGGAGCGGGAGGTATGGAAAGTGGCAGCTCGAGGAGTTGGGTAGTGGCGTGGCACGTGAGTGTAGCAGGTGTTGGGCCGAATGGCCGGTGGTGTTGTGAGGCTCGTGATTCTCGAGGAGTAGCCGATTCCTCCGAGAGAATCTGAGCCCCAGGTCCGAGGTGTTACATCCTAGCGAATGTGCCTTCTCTCGGTTATTCCCAATATCCTCATTTGCCGTCATAAGCCTATTAAATGTATAAATCTATGAATAAGACGCGTAACAACATTAAACGGAACTTGCGTATGTTCCGCGAGCATATTTTTCATTTATTTTATTCAGTCGGTTCGCCTCGTGTTATAACCTCGCATTTCTTCAAGGCGTAAATATCGAACTCCCAGAAGGAAATACGAGGCACCACTCGAACGATACGAGAAGACTTTGCATCCAGCCTAAATAAGTCCCGGCCGATAATTATTTATCATGATGCCGGCAGAAAACGAGAACTCAACAACGCTCGATCTCTTCGCGCACCCAATGTAATCTTTTGATATGAGAAGTCACCATAGCCATAGTTTAACATAACACAGATCATGTGCACGCTAAGGTCTCAGATACCGAGCTCTGTATCCCATGCGCTTTTTCGCCGAAACACCGGACAAAGGTCTTCTACCTTCCACGCGTGCAAATTTTATATAAGGAATGATCGAGAACGATTCTGCGAATCATGAATATCGGGACCAATCACGCTAAACCTTAAAGTTCCTTCTCCCACAATTCATCCCCACTTAATTTTCTCGTCAAGAAAGACTTCCTTCCTGAAGTCAGTCTCCCAACAGTTTCCATCGCGTTCAGATCAAGTCTGTTCAGATCAAGTCTGACTTCATAGTTATTTTCATTGTCATTTTGTCTGTATAAGTATCCTTATTCATCCGATCACTTGTTTGTAATAAACCTTTAGTTTAGTTTGTACAAATTTGTCGGATCATTTCTGGATACCAAATCACTGCATGATTTCCTAATTTCAACTCATTCCAAGCACTACCCCTTTTTACCCTCATCCCGTGCTATTGCGCTTGTCGTAGGCAAAAAAGGAGGGAATCAAAAAAATATATGCCCACGTCCCTTCAGGACGTGACATATTAATTTTTGGGGGCTCGTCCGGGATATTCAAAAGGGAATGTGCCGATTGATTCAATGTCCGGGGACGAATCAACAGCTAGTTCATTGAATTTAAATATCACTGACGACTTAGGTGAATCATCGGGTTATTCTTTGAGGAGTTCTGACGCTCAATTGTTACCCGGTCTCGAACCTAAGAAACGACCAGTAAAAAAATTAGAATTGCCCCAAAAAGTCGATAACGAAAACACAACAGACATGGCGCTAGGTACAAATCAGTCACTCGCTTACGTATCTTTAAGGGAAGCTATCGAAATGGTCCCGGATTTTGACGGGAAAGGTAGCTCCTTCTCAGATTTTGTAGCCGGATGCGAAGACGCATTGGCGTCGCTTCCGCCCGGATCCGAAGCACGGTTTGTGAGAGTCATTCGAAACAAACTAAAGGGTCAGGCTAAGAAGGTCATTCGGTCGTCCACGTTCGAAACAGTAGAATCTCTTCTGCAATTCTTAAAGAAACTATATGCTCCAAACAAAACTGAGGTGCAACTGTTGGGAGAACTCAGTCACATTTTTCAAGGAAGCGGTGAAACCGTGATAGATTTTTCCACTGCAATTAGGGATAAAGCTAGGGAAATACTCGACGCTCAACCAACATCCCAAAACGGCACGGAAAGTGCCGCTCACAGAAAAACATTAGACGGCTATTTCCTCTCCTGTTTCAAACGCGGGCTAAGACTGGAGATAGAACAGCGTCTCCCTCGGTGCGACGATATCTCGACCGCTTATAGATCTTGCGATCGTGTTACATCCTAGCGAATGTGCCTTCTCTCGGTTATTCCCAATATCCTCATTTGCCGTTGTAAGCTTATTATTAAATGAATAAATCTAAGAATAAGACGCGTAACAGCATAAAAAGGAACGTGCGTACGTTTCGCACGCATATTCAACCTACAGCGATATATATACGATAGCAGCACCGCCACAGTCATCGACTTTTCCTATCCCATTGGCTGCCAACAAGAACACGATTTCAGGCGCATATTCCAAGAAGAGCTGTCGAACGAAAAACCAACCATCAACTCGATCAACAGACTCCAAAAACTCTACGCCGGCCCATCCGCATGGTGACCAAAAGAAGCCGCGGTCCTAGATTACTTCATCATAACATAGCCTAGACGGCTCCGACGAATTTATAACACTGACTGAAAAATAAGACATCCGGTCTCGCAGCGTAGTCCGATATACAAACTTCTCGATATGAGAAGTCATCATAGCCGTAAATTGACATAACACAAACCATGCGAATGCTTAGGTCTCTGATATTGAACTCTATATCTCATGCGCTTTTTCACCGAAACACGAGACAAAGGTCTCCTTTTCTTCATACGCATATTAGTCAGAACCGATGCCCTGAAATAAGGCCACGCACGTGCCTAACGAATCTGTGAAGTGTTCGCACACCATACCGCGACCAATGACGCTAATCAACCGATATCTTCACGACCAATGGACCAATCCCCGAAGAACTAGATGACCAAGACCACACTCTCACTAAGGTTCCTTCTCCCACTACTGAACCTCTCCTAATTTTCATATCAAGAAAGACTTCCTTCCCGAAGTCAGTCTCCCGTCAACTACCATCGGCTCAAGTTCTTCTATCGAGTCTCAATCCCATTCTCCCGACAATCTTCATCAAATTCAGAACTTAGTCTTCCGTCAACCAATATTTGCATCAACCGAATCACTCCTTATATCAAGTCTTAACCCAGAAGCCTAACGAATATCTCCGATTATCCTTCATACGAACTGTCTTCATTTTTCGAGTCACAAAAGTTTTATTTTACACTTGTAGAATTTCTATTATCGGTCCGTGATTATCAATCTCAATTCATCGACCTTGCGCGCCGTGCATATTTCTATCTACGCGTAGTGCCCGTCGTAGTAAACACGTCGAGTATACACACGACCAGCGTAAAATCCTGCGAGCGTCTTACCAGCAATTGTACCAGCGAGCGCACCAGGCCAAGAGCGAAGGCCCTTATAACGCGAGCGACAACAAATATCCACGCAAGCGAGCGAGCGAGCGAGCGACCGAGCCTTAAACACAACCAATGTAAGCTAACCATATCTTTTTCTTTTCTGTATCATTCATCGTAGGCCTGATCGCTTTAACCCGTCTAGTAGTCTTATAATAAATAACATATTGTCAATCGTACACCAATTCTGTCGAATTATTCCTCAATATCGAAATATCGCGTCAATTCCTTAATTCTATTTTTTCCCACGCACTACCCCTTTTTACCCTCATCCCGTGCTATTGCGCTAGGCGTAGGCAACAAAGAGGGAAACAAAAATACTATGTTCGCGTCCCTTCCGGATGTGACAATCGAAATCGAACGCGACCTCGAAGCCCGTAAGGAACTTTTCTCGTCCTCTATTAGACCTGTTCCGAACAAATCGGTAAAAACCTGTAGCATCTGTAAAAAGGACGATCATTCGAGCGAAGCTTGCCGACTCGCGGCAATCACATGCCAAAAATGCAACAGTAAAGGTCACAAATCCGAACAATGTGGAAAAAATCAAATTGCTCAGAAATCGGTCACGTGTCAAATTTGCGATAAACCCGGTCACATCGCGAAAAATTGCTACGTTAACCAAAAATCTTTCAATTCTTCTGGCAATCAATCACACCGCTCGCTCGGTCCTCAATGCCCACTCTGTCATAAGCAGGGACATACCGCGGACCGATGTTTTAAATTTCGAAACAATCCCCCGAATTCTAATCCGCCAACCTGTCGGTATTGCAAAAAGGTCGGGCACACTATCGAAAACTGTCGTGCTCGCGATTATAATAATTCTCGTAATCAGTCGGGAAACGGGCCGAGTGCCCCTCGGACAGACGCGCCGAGCGGGCCGCCCACTCAAACGCGTCAAGCGAACGCCGTCTTTCTCGAGGAGCCGAACGTAACTATCCGACCTACGCAATAAAGTCGGAAAATTTCAACACATTGCCCTCGGTGTGTATCGGAGTACTACCGGAAAAAGGGGCAATTTCAATGCTGTTAGATAGCGGTGCCATCCCCAATTTAATAAAGAAAGCCTATACAAAAAATATGGTAGACATCAACGAAGAAGATGTCATTAAATTAACAGGCATATCCGAATTACCGGTCTTTGGACTAGGGAGCGTGCTACTTCGTGTATTCGACTCCGAATCGCTATTTCACATTATACCCGATAATGTGCCGCTTCCCTACCCCGGTCTGCTGGGGTCCACATATTTTTATGAAACCAAGTCCAATATCAATTACCGCACGGAATGTCTCGAGTGTGGGGATAAATCATGGCCTTTCGAAAAAAGAACCGAACCCGACGAGGTGATAGAAATCCCCGCGCGTTCGGAAACTCCCTTCTTCGTGAAGGTAAAAGACAGCAGAATAAAAGAGGGATACCTCTCGCCTCTGAAAATCCGTCAAGGTGTATACGCCGGCGATTGCCTGGTGACAAACATCGACGGAAAGGCTCATTTGAAGGTGTATAATACCACAAATGACGCTGTCAAACTGATCGTTCCAGTTGTGGAGCTGCAGGAATTCGACGCTATCGAAGACTGTCAGAAAATACTCCCACTTCAAACTGTACGACAGTTTCAAATTCTCGTTCAATCCCTCGTGACCCTCCTAATTCAGGCGTAAATTGCACGACAATTGCGCCGATCCAGAGCCCGAAAGTGGCCGATTCCAAAATTTCGACGACAAATGTCGAATCAAATAACAAATCTTGTAGCGAGGAAAGAACGAGAATCAACATCAATCAAAATAAAAATTTCAGTCAAATTCGGGGCCAAAAATCAAAAGCGGACAAAAATAAAAACGCGAAAAACTCAAAAATGAAATCGGTCGAAAATTCAAAAATCGAGGTCAATTGTAACGAACAGTTAAACAATGAAATAAATGAAAATAAAAGTCAAAAATCGAGTCTAAACGTGATCTGCGTTCCTGCCTCTGAATCAACATCGCGTATAAAAGAAAATAATTCAGAGCGCTCAAAAATAATAAAAAGTCTCTCGCGACTCGACCACCTTCCAAAAATCGAATTAAAACATGTCGAAAAAATAATCGAACAATATTCAGACAGATTCCATATAAAGGGCGAACCTCTAGAAGCTACACATGGGCTTCGACATAAGATTCCAACGGTCGACGACCTGCCGATAAACACTAAACAGTATCGGTTCCCCCAAGCGCTCAAGGGCGAAGTCCAGCGTCAAGTGGACGAGCTACTAGAAACAAGAGTCATAAGCCACTCGGAATCTCCAAACAACAGTCCCGTCTGGATAGTCCCGAAAAAACCAGACTCCAACGGTAACAAACGTTGGCGAATGGTAATTGACTTTCGTGCTTTGAACGAAAAAACAATCGGTGACTCATATCCGCTACCCAACATCACAGATATTCTGGATCAGTTGGGACGCGCGAATTATTTTTCAGTGTTCGATTTAGCTTCCGGTTTCCACCAGATCGAAATGAATCATGAAGATAAATCGAAAACCGCTTTCTCTACCCCACATGGGCACTACGAATTTTCCAGAATGCCATTCGGGCTTAAAAATGCCCCGGCAACCTTCCAGCGCTTAATGGATATCGTATTGAGTGGACTCCAAGGAGTATCCCTCTTTGTTTATCTCGACGATATCGTAGTGTATGCCAGGGACCTAGAGGAGCACGGTAAAAAGATTCACGAACTGATGGTAAGATTGCGCAAAGCCAATCTCCAACTCCAACCGGATAAATGCGAATTTGTTCGACCAGAAGTCAGGTACCTAGGGCACATAATCGGTAAAGACGGACTTAAACCAGACCCGAGCAAACTCTCAGCCGTCAAAGATTTTCCTGTACCCAAAAATGTCAAAAATATTCGCCAATTTTTGGGCTTAACCGGTTACTATCGTAGGTTTATCAAAGACTTCTCCAAAATCGCGAAACCGCTAACTCGCCTCTTAGAGGACAAGGTCGACTTCAAATGGACTGACGAAGAGCAAAAAGCTTTCGATGTCCTAAGGGATAAATTATGCGAAGCTCCTATTCTCCAATACCCCGATTTCGAAAAACCGTTTATTAGAACAACGGATGCTTCTGGCTACGCCTTAGGCGGAGTCTTATCACAAGGAGAAATAGGAAACGATAAACCGATAGCTTATACGTCGTGCGTACTGCGAGGCGCGTCCCTTCGGTATGACACGTACGAAAAGGAAGCAATGGCAATCATTCATAGCGTAAAAGCCTTCCGACCGTACATCTATGGTAGGAAATTCACGCTTGTAACGGATCACAAACCTTTGGTTTGGTTCAAGACCGCCAAAGACGCGAACGCACGCGTTCTCAAATGGCGACTCAAGCTGTCCGAATACGATTACGATGTCGTATACAAACCGGGCACATTAAATTCAAACGCTGACGCATTGTCGCGTAATCCAATCGAACAACCCGAAGAACCCAAAATAGCCGCCCATTGCGATCACAAAGTAATAAAAAAATTCAAAAACGCGCCACAGGAGATAACTCGTTCAAAAACGAAATCCAGTAGTAGTGAAGAAGAAGGTGCTACTCCCATTCAAATCACGACACGGGCCGAAATCCATCCATTTCCGGAATCCGAAAAAATAAATGTAGTCACCCGTGCTCGGGCAAGGGAGACTGTACTATCCGATCCGGATACGATAATAAAAGCAAACGAAATGCTCGATGACGTTAGCGTGTCAAGTGCCGATGCGCCTGCTCTCGAGAAGGCCGACGCACGCCCCGCGTCTCAACATCGTACGCGACGACCTCGCAAGGCCGTGAACTACGAGGAGAGTAGCGACGACGAGACGGAGGCCGAGGTAATAAGACCCGCACGCGTCACCCGACCTAAGAAGGTCGTCAGCCCCAAAACATTCAATGGCCCGAACCAGCGCAATGCACCTCCTATCTCTCACTCCAAAACCTCCACCGATTCCGATTCCGATAATTCGACAAATTCAGATTTCAGCTCTCTCAATTCAGAACTTTCTGAAGACGAGATCCCTCCAACGGAGGAAAGGAAAATTTCAGAATTTCAAATCGCTAATTGCATTACGACTAAGGAATTGTTCCATTTTCGAAACGATCACCTAGTCTATTTTGTCGATTCAGCTGGCAAACCATGTGACTCTGGAGCACAAAAGCTGTTAGAATTAAACAAGCTTCCCCTCTGGAAGAATTTGACGGTTGGCCAAGCTTACAGCAAAAAGATTGGAAAAAAATATCACATCGCCCTTGTTATTAAAGGCGAGTATTCGGAATCATTATCGTTCGTATCAGAGAACATTAAAGAAAGCGTAATGGAATTACGAGATCTTTGCGAAATCCTCAAACTTGAATCGTGGAGTATTTGCCAATCGAATCATGTCGAACACATTGTATGGAACGACATCATGAACATCATAAAAGAGTCCTTTAAGAATAGTCAAGTAAAGATAATCATTTGTCTGGGAACTCTACAGTACGTGCCAATCGAAAAACGAGATTCAATTTTTTATGAAATGCATAAGTCCCCAATCGGAGGACACAAGGGTGTTTCAAAAACGTACAATAGAATCAAGCGCGAATATTTCTGGGAAGATCTAAAGTCAGACATCCAAAGAAGAGTGCAGCAATGTTTAGAATGTCAATTGAAGAAATTGGTCCGAGTCAAAACCAAACAACCAATGATAATAACGGACACTCCCGGTACCGTTTTTGAGAAAATATCAATGGATATTGTTGGACCTATGCAACGCACGTCAAATCAAAACGAGTATATTCTCACGATCCAAGATCACCTCTCAAAATATTGTGTAGCAATTCCGCTTCCAAATGCACTGGCGACTACGGTCGCTGATGCATTCATAAAAAGATTCATTTGCGTTTTCGGTGCGCCAAAAGCGCTATTAACAGACCAAGGAAGCAATTTTTTGAGTGGTCTCATGAGGAGGGTCGCAAAACGTTTCCGAATTAAGCGATGTAGGACAACGGCGTTCCACCCGCAGTCCAATGGTGCCCTCGAAAGATCTCACCACGTATTAGCAGAATTTTTGAAGCAATACACAGATAAGGATAACGAGTGGGATCAATGGCTAGAATTGGCAATGCTCTCGTACAATACTAGCGTTCACGAAAGCACAAAGTACACTCCCTATGAGGTAGTCTTCGGCAAAGTTGCAAGAGTCCCATCAAGCGAACCGCTTCGGGAATCAGATCAGTTACCAACGTATCGCGGTTATTTAATTGAATTGATCACACGCATAAACGGAATCAGAAACATCGCTTACGAAAATTTGGTCTCGTCCAAACAACGCTCAAAAAAATATTATGACAGAAACGCGAATCCAAAAAATTTCAAAGTAGGAGACTTCGTCTATCTACAGAAGGGTCCTAAACCCGGTAAACTCGGAGATCAATACACCGAACCGCATAAGGTCTTAGAAAAATTTGCAAAGGGCAACGTAAAAATTCAATACAACAATAAAACGCGAGTAGTTCATGAAAATCGTCTGCGACATTCTCACATTAACGTTGAAGCCAAACCCAATAGGAAACCCAAGTCGACTCGAGTCGATGAATCCGATTTTAATCCTAATTAAATAAGTAATAATAATAATTATCCTGTTTTTCAGATGGCTGTTATCAACCGTTGTCATCTAACGATATCAACTTTGCACTTGCAACCAGAGAAACAAATCAAAATTTTACTTACAGTATCCAGTACAGAACACTGGAAATTATTCATATTCAAAACACGTCAAACTGTTTCGCAATTCAACAAAGATTTGCAGTCGCGAACGTAGATATAATCGCCTACATGAATTCGAAATTCATACACGTAGTTATTATATTACATTAGAAAATAATTATATTACGATATGCATACGCAACAGTGTAGCAAAGAGCGCTAAATGCTCCAAAACAATTTGTTATTAGCGGCCCAAGCCTCGAACGTATTGTATACAATATACACATTATTCATCGTATAACAAAACAAGAAAATCTGATCAGGTTAAAAGAATTTTACGATTAATTTCCTGTCACTCGTGGGAACGAAAAATATCTCCTTACTCCTCGAACTCCCATATAACCAATTATCAAAAGAAAAACTCAAACAACCTGCAATTCCTTACTTCCCCCATATTACCTTTTCGGAGACACTTGGTACAAGTTCATCCCTGATCTGGTCAAAGCCACACCACCTGCAATCACGAAATCGACGACGAAGTCTACTCGGCGATACATCAACCTAAGAACATCAGCATCCTGTGCGATGTACTCCAAAGAAGATATCGACAACGTACGATATCGCGTAATGTTTCCCGTGGAGAAACCCGCTGTCGTAAACAACATGACACGGGGCATCAGTGGTGAGAACACTACCCATCCGGAGGACAAGTTGTTAAATCTCCTGGATAATAACCATCGATAACACCAAGCGGACTCCATCTGGAATCGCACTTGGAAAATTCATTCAATTCGGTACAGCAAGTGCTGGTTTCACCCGAATCTCACTCGTCGTGCGAGCGATCAAGGTCCTCGTAGATACGGCGATCCATGCATACAGCCTACACCCTGTGGACGGCTGGTCAAGTTATCTCGTCGGTGCAGTATGGGACTCGGCTACGTACCTCCTGATGCACCTGGCTAAACAACCCAAGAAGAAAACGTCAACGGAAGCAGTGACTGGCCAAGAACTTCATCAACTCGTGTCGGCCCCTCCAGCTGAACCAGAGGGCCAATATCAACGCTGCAACATATGATCTGTAGCCTGTCATCTCCGATCATCCAGAAAACAACCAATCCTTCAAACCTCGTTCCTTCTCTTAAATTCGCACGAGGAGATTTAAGATAATTCTGATCATGCTAATAATTTTTTTTGTCATCGTTCTTTTAATCTTGTCAAGTAAGAGATATGGCAAAATAAGTAAATAAGCACCTATGCACGAGGAAAACCAAAAAGGAGAAAACTCGTACACATACTTTTAGCGCAAAATAAAAAAATTATATTCATATTTATAAAAAAAAAAACGGAGAACAAAGAAGAACTTCCTCATACAAAGATCATATATACAATAATAATAAACACATTCTTTCCTTCTTCTATAGTCTACATAACACTCTAATCCAAAGATTGTATCTACCGACACCGCAACCGTGTAAGAATAGGCTGATGACGATATTGAGATAACCTTCAGAACATTGATAATAATTGAGCGGGACGCTCAATCTTAAACCGGGGAGGTGTTACATCCTAGCGAATGTGCCTTCTCTCGGTTATTCCCAATATCCTCATTTGCCGTCATAAGCGTATTAAATGTATAAATCTAAGAATAAGACGCGTAACAACATTAAACGGAACTTGCGTATGTTCCGCGAGCATATTTTTCATTTATTTTATTCAGTCGGTTCGCCTCGTGTTATAACCTCGCATTTCTTCAAGGCGTAAATATCGAACTCCCAGAAGGAAGTACGAGGCACCACTCGAACGATACGAGAAGACTTTGCATCCAGCCTAAATAAGTCCCGGCCGATAATTATTTATCATGATGCCGGCAGGAAACGAGAATTCAACAACGCTCGATCTCTTCGCGCACCCAATATAATCTTTTGATATGAGAAGTCACCATAGCCATAGTTTAACATAACACAGATCATGTGCACGCTTAGGTCTCAGATACCGAGCTCTGTATCCCATGCGCTTTTTCGCCGAAACACCGGACAAAGGTCTTCTACCTTCCACGCGTGCAAATTTTATATAAGGAATGATCGAGAACGATTCTGCGAATCATGAATATCGGGACCAATCACGCTAAACCTTAAAGTTCCTTCTCCCACAATTCATCCCCACTTAATTTTCTCGTCAAGAAAGACTTCCTTCCTGAAGTCAGTCTCCCAACAGTTTCCATCGCGTTCAGATCAAGTCTTCCAACAGTTTCCATCCCGTGCAGATCTCAGTCTTGCAAAATCGTCTTCACATCTTAATCTTGTTCTGACAGAATTCGAAGGGCAGTACCGATATCATAGAGCTTTGAATATTATACATCTTCGGGTTTTGACCGAAGTGTCGTATAAACGTGTAGTCGACTCTCGCGGGCTCGAGTCTATAAAATAGTTCAAGTGCTGTTTACCACGCGTATATACATAAATACTCTCAGCGCCCAAGAGTCTGGTGCTGGTGACCGCTTTCCGAACGCTAAGCGTGGCGTCCATCAACGAGACCCTTATCTGCGAGCGACAACCGATATTCTTGCGAGCGAGCGTACATACACACCGATCCACTCACGAACACAGCGACCAATGTAAGCAACCAAATTTCATTTTATGTTAATCCGATTGTTCCCCCGACTTCATAGTTATTTTCATTGTAATTTTGTCTGTATAAGTAACCTTATTCATCCGATCACTTATTTGTAATAAACCTTTAGTTTAGTTTGTACAAATTTGTCGGATTATTTCTCGATACCAAATCACTGCATGATTTCCTAATTTCAAGTCATTCCAAGCACTACCCCTTTTTACCCTCATCCCGTGCTATTGCGCTTGTCGTAGGCAAAAAAGGAGGGAATCAAAAAAATATATACCCACGTCCCTTCAGGACGTGACAGAGGATCGAGGGTGGTTCGCGCGAGTTACGCAGGGGAGGGTGCAGGAGGTCGAAGACCCCGGCCCTCTCGGGTTTGGTGCACCCGCGTACCCGAACCGGCCGACCGGTGCCATGGCTGGTTAGAGCCTATTCCGGAGTGGGCCAAGTCGACCCACGAACGTCCGACCAATGGCGAATACTGGTACCACGGGGGCCGGGGCGCCCGGTTGCGGCTTCGGCCGTAACCGCCCGGCCGCGGAGTCGGATTCGTGGAGGCAGTGGTGTGCGGTGTGTGAGTTGCGCGATAATTCAACTCGGGAGCGGTCCGCCTTAGGCCGTAGGGAGGTTGGAAAGTACTCCTCCTCTTGCCAAGGGGCTCGCCCGGTCTAACCGCCGGGCGGGGCTTGGAAGCCGACCCGTCCGGACTCGTCGCCTCATGCGCGAGTTAACAGGACGGGGCGGTGCGCTGGTCGAGCGTGATCTCGACCCCTCGCACTTGGGTACCGCGTCGTAAGCCGAGAGGCGGAGACGGCGCGTTACAAACAACAGGTGATTTAATGTCCCTATCTACTCTTTGAGTAAAGGGCAAGTCGCCACCTTCACGTGGTCTCAAAGGAATACTGACCCTTCGGGGTTTGCTAAGAGCGACCAAGGCTATAGCGTATATGACCGCCTCGAGTGCACGGGGCGGGTGGCTAAGCGTGTTTTCCGTTCTAGGACGGGCACGTGCTAGTTAGTTGACACCCGCATGTGGCCATGGCATCATACACAATATGTGAGAACGGTGAGGGATGGATCGCTTTTTCGAACGCGCGATAACCCTCCGAAGCTACCGGGCGAGTGGAGGATATACGGGTTGGCGCATGGGAGGTCTCCTTCGGGAGATTTCTTATGTGCCTTTTGAACGGTCCCGTGAACATAGCGTAGTTAAGCGAGCGGTGTTGTGCCCAATAACACAACCAGGCCCAGACTCCATCGAACGGTGCTATGAATTCTCCGCGGCAGTGCAACCTTACTCCGGAAGGAGGACGGGTTGGGTGGGTACGTCCGCGACGTGTTCCCTGGAGACCTCCAACGGAATGACGAATCCACCCGACGGGCAGATTCTAGCCAAGAGGTGACTGAACCCCACTAAACAATTTCGGCAACGAAATTAACACTGGCCGGCGGGGTTCGAATATGAAGGATAGATAGAAGCCAGTAGCGTATACCCGACGGGTGATGGAGCACAGGCAGGACCATTGCGATGGTTCCGGCCTTCTTAATCAATGTCCCTATCTACTCTTTGAGTAAAGGGCAAGTCGCCACCTTCACGTGGTCTCAAAGGAATACTGACCCTTCGGGGTTTGCTAAGAGCGACCAAGGCTATAGCGTATATGACCGCCTCGAATGCAAGGGGCGGGTGGATAAGCGTGTTTTCCGTTCTAGGACGGGCACGTGCTAGTTAGTTTACACCCGCAAGTGGCCATGGCATCATACACAATATGTGAGAACGGTGAGGGATGGATCGCTTTTGCGGACGCGCGATAACCCTCCGAAGCTACCGGGCGAGTGGAGGATATACGGGTTGGCGCATGGGAGGTCTCCTTCGGGAGATTTCTTATGTGCCTTTTGAACGGTCCCGTGAACATAGCGGAGTTAAGCGAGCGGTGTCGTGCCCAATAACACAACCAGGCCCAGACTCCATCGAACGGTGCTATGAATTCTCCGCGGCAGTGCAACCTTACTCCGGAAAGAGGACGGGTTGGGTGGGTTCGTCCGCGACGTGTTCCCTGGACACCTCCAACGGAATGACGAATCCAGCCGACGGGCAGATTCTAGCCAAGAGGTGACTGAACCCCACTAAACAATTTCGGCAACGAAATTAACACTGGACGGCGGGGTTCGAATATGAAGGATAGATAGAAGCCAGTAGCGTATACCCGACGGGTGATGGAGCACAGGAAGGACCAGTGCGATGGTTCCGGCCTTCACAATCAATGTCCCTATCTCCTCTTTGAGTAAAGGGCAAGTCGCCACCTTCACGTGGTCTCAAAGGAATACTGACCCTTCGGGGTTTGCTAAGAGCGACCAAGTCTATAGCGTATATGGCCGCCTCGAGTGCACGGGGCGGGTGGCTAAGCGTGTTTTCCCTTCTAGGACGGGCACGTGCTAGTTAGTTTACACCCGCAAGTGGCCATGGCATCATACACAATATGTGAGAACGGTGAGGGATGGATCGCTTTTTCGAACGCGCGATAACCCTCCGATGCTACCGGGCGAGTGGAGGATATACGGGTTGGCGCATGGCAGGTCTCCTTCGGGAGATTTCTTATGTGCCTTTTGAACGGTCCCGTGAATATAGCGGAGTTAAGCGAGCGGTGTTGTGCCCAATAACACAACCAGGCCCAGACTCCATCGAACGGTGCTATGAATTCTCCGCGGCAGTGCAACCTTACTCCGGAAGGAGGACGGGTTGGGTGGGTACGTCCGCGACGTGTTCCCTGGACACCTCCAACGGAATGACGAATCCAGCCGACGGGCAGATTCTAGCCAGGGGTGACTGAACCCCACTAAACAATTTCGGCAACGAAATTAACACTGGACGGCGGGGTTCGAATATGAAGGATAGATAGAAGCCAGTAGCGTATACCCGAAGGGTGATGGAGCACAGGCAGGACCATTGCGATGGTTCCGGCCTTCACAATCAATGTCCCTATCTACTCTTTGAGTAAAGGGCAAGTCGCCACCTTCACGTGGTCTCAAAGGAATACTGACCCTTCGGGGTTTGCTAAGAGCGACCAAGGCTATAGCGTATATGACCGCCTCGAGTGCACGGGGCGGGTGGCTAAGAGTGTTTTCCGTTCTAGGACAGGCACGTGCTAGTTAGTGTACACCCGCAAGTGGCCATGGCATCATACACAATATGTGAGAACGGTGAGGGATGGATCGCTTTTGCGAACGCGCGATAACCCTCCGAAGCTACCGGGCGAGTGGAGGATATACGGGTTGGCGCATGGGAGGTCTCCTTCGGGAGATTTCTTATGTGCCTTTTGAACCGTCCCGTGAACATAGCGGAGTTAAGCGAGCGGTGTTGTGCCCAATAACACAACCAGGCCCAGACTCCATCGAACGGTGCTATGAATTCTCCGCGGCAGTGCAACCTTACTCCGGAAGGAGGACGGGTTGGGTGGGTACGTCCGCGACGTGTTCCCTGGACACCTCCAACGGAATGACGAATCCAGCCGACGGGCAGATTCTAGCCAAGAGGTGATTGAACCCCACTAAACAATTTCGGCAACGAAATTAACACTGGACGGCGGGGTTCGAATATGAAGGATAGATAGAAGCCAGTAGCGTATACCCGACGGGTGATGGAGCACAGGCAGGACCATTGCGATGGTTCCGGCCTTCACAATCAATGTCCCTATCTACTCTTTGAGTAAAGGGCAAGTCGCCACCTTCACGTGGTCTCAAAGGAATACTGACCCTTCGGGGTTTGCTAAGAGCGACCAAGGCTATAGCGTATATGACCGCCTCGAGTGCACGGGGCGGGTGGCTAAGCGTGTTTTCCGTTCTAGGACGGGCACGTGCTAGTTAGTTTACACCCGCAAGTGGCCATGGCATCATACACAATATGTGAGAACGGTGAGGGATGGATCGCTTTTTCGAACGCGCGATAACCCTCCGAAGCTACCGGGCGAGTGGAGGATATACGGGTTGGCGCATGGGAGGTCTCCTTCGGGAGATTTCTTATGTGCCGTTTGAACGGTCCCGTGAACATAGCGGAGTTAAGCGAGCGGTGTTGTGCCCAATAACACAACCAGGCCCAGACTCCATCGAACAGTACTATGAATTCTCCGCGGCAGTGCAACCTTACTCCGGAAGGAGGACGGGTTGGGTGGGTACGTCCGCGACGTGTTCCCTGGACACCTCCAACGGAATGACGAATCCAGCCGACGGGCAGATTCTAGTCAAGAGGTAACTGAACCCCACTAAACAATTTCGGCAACGAAATTAACACTGGACGGCGGGGTTCGAATATGAAGGATAGATAGAAGCCAGTAGCGTATACCCGACGGGTGATGGAGCACAGGCAGGACCAGTGCGATGGTTCCGGCCTTCACAATCAATGTCCCTATCTACTCTTTGAGTAAAGGGCAAGTCGCCACCTTCACGTGGTCTCAAAGGAATACTGACCCTTCGGGGTTTGCTAAGAGCGACCAAGGCTATAGCGTATATGACCGCCTCGAGTGCACGGGGCGGGTGGCTAAGCGTGTTTTCCGTTCTAGGACGGGCACGTGCTAGTTAGTTTACACCCGCAAGTGGCCATGGCATCATACACAATATGTGAGAACGGTGAGGGATGGATCGCTTTTTCGAACGCGCGATAACCCTCCGAAGCTACCGGGCGAGTGGAGGATATACGGGTTGGCGCATGGGAGGTCTCCTTCGGGAGATTTCTTATGTGCCTTTTGAACGGTCCCGTGAACATAGCGGAGTTAAGCGAGCGGTGTCGTGCCCAATAACACAACCAGGCCCAGACTCCATCGAACGGTGCTATGAATTCTCCGCGGCAGTGCAACCTTACTCCGGAAAGAGGACGGGTTGGGTGGGTTCGTCCGCGACGTGTTCCCTGGACACCTCCAACGGAATGACGAATCCAGCCGACGGGCAGATTCTAGCCAAGAGGTGACTGAACCCCACTAAACAATTTCGGCAACGAAATTAACACTGGACGGCGGGGTTCGAATATGAAGGATAGATAGAAGCCAGTAGCGTATACCCGACGGGTGATGGAGCACAGGAAGGACCAGTGCGATGGTTCCGGCCTTCACAATCAATGTCCCTATCTCCTCTTTGAGTAAAGGGCAAGTCGCCACCTTCACGTGGTCTCAAAGGAATACTGACCCTTCGGGGTTTGCTAAGAGCGACCAAGTCTATAGCGTATATGGCCGCCTCGAGTGCACGGGGCGGGTGGCTAAGCGTGTTTTCCCTTCTAGGACGGGCACGTGCTAGTTAGTTTACACCCGCAAGTGGCCATGGCATCATACACAATATGTGAGAACGGTGAGGGATGGATCGCTTTTTCGAACGCGCGATAACCCTCCGATGCTACCGGGCGAGTGGAGGATATACGGGTTGGCGCATGGCAGGTCTCCTTCGGGAGATTTCTTATGTGCCTTTTGAACGGTCCCGTGAATATAGCGGAGTTAAGCGAGCGGTGTTGTGCCCAATAACACAACCAGGCCCAGACTCCATCGAACGGTGCTATGAATTCTCCGCGGCAGTGCAACCTTACTCCGGAAGGAGGACGGGTTGGGTGGGTACGTCCGCGACGTGTTCCCTGGACACCTCCAACGGAATGACGAATCCAGCCGACGGGCAGATTCTAGCCAGGGGTGACTGAACCCCACTAAACAATTTCGGCAACGAAATTAACACTGGACGGCGGGGTTCGAATATGAAGGATAGATAGAAGCCAGTAGCGTATACCCGAAGGGTGATGGAGCACAGGCAGGACCATTGCGATGGTTCCGGCCTTCACAATCAATGTCCCTATCTACTCTTCGAGTAAAGGGCAAGTCGCCACCTTCACGTGGTCTCAAAGGAATACTGACCCTTCGGGGTTTGCTAAGAGCGACCAAGGCTATAGCGTATATGACCGCCTCGAGTGCACGGGGCGGGTGGCTAAGAGTGTTTTCCGTTCTAGGACAGGCACGTGCTAGTTAGTGTACACCCGCAAGTGGCCATGGCATCATACACAATATGTGAGAACGGTGAGGGATGGATCGCTTTTGCGAACGCGCGATAACCCTCCGAAGCTACCGGGCGAGTGGAGGATATACGGGTTGGCGCATGGGAGGTCTCCTTCGGGAGATTTCTTATGTGCCTTTTGAACCGTCCCGTGAACATAGCGGAGTTAAGCGAGCGGTGTTGTGCCCAATAACACAACCAGGCCCAGACTCCATCGAACGGTGCTATGAATTCTCCGCGGCAGTGCAACCTTACTCCGGAAGGAGGACGGGTTGGGTGGGTACGTCCGCGACGTGTTCCCTGGACACCTCCAACGGAATGACGAATCCAGCCGACGGGCAGATTCTAGCCAAGAGGTGATTGAACCCCACTAAACAATTTCGGCAACGAAATTAACACTGGACGGCGGGGTTCGAATATGAAGGATAGATAGAAGCCAGTAGCGTATACCCGACGGGTGATGGAGCACAGGCAGGACCATTGCGATGGTTCCGGCCTTCACAATCAATGTCCCTATCTACTCTTTGAGTAAAGGGCAAGTCGCCACCTTCACGTGGTCTCAAAGGAATACTGACCCTTCGGGGTTTGCTAAGAGCGACCAAGGCTATAGCGTATATGACCGCCTCGAGTGCACGGGGCGGGTGGCTAAGCGTGTTTTCCGTTCTAGGACGGGCACGTGCTAGTTAGTTTACACCCGCAAGTGGCCATGGCATCATACACAATATGTGAGAACGGTGAGGGATGGATCGCTTTTTCGAACGCGCGATAACCCTCCGAAGCTACCGGGCGAGTGGAGGATATACGGGTTGGCGCATGGGAGGTCTCCTTCGGGAGATTTCTTATGTGCCGTTTGAACGGTCCCGTGAACATAGCGGAGTTAAGCGAGCGGTGTTGTGCCCAATAACACAACCAGGCCCAGACTCCATCGAACAGTACTATGAATTCTCCGCGGCAGTGCAACCTTACTCCGGAAGGAGGACGGGTTGGGTGGGTACGTCCGCGACGTGTTCCCTGGACACCTCCAACGGAATGACGAATCCAGCCGACGGGCAGATTCTAGTCAAGAGGTAACTGAACCCCACTAAACAATTTCGGCAACGAAATTAACACTGGACGGCGGGGTTCGAATATGAAGGATAGATAGAAGCCAGTAGCGTATACCCGACGGGTGATGGAGCACAGGCAGGACCAGTGCGATGGTTCCGGCCTTCACAATCAATGTCCCTATCTACTCTTTGAGTAAAGGGCAAGTCGCCACCTTCACGTGGTCTCAAAGGAATACTGACCCTTCGGGGTTTGCTAAGAGCGACCAAGTCTATAGCGTATATGACCGCCTCGAGTGCACGGGGCGGGTGGCTAAGCGTGTTTTCCCTTCTAGGACGGGCACGTGCTAGTTAGTTTACACTCGCAAGTGGCCATGGCATCATACACAATATGTGAGAACGGTGAGGGATGGATCGTTTTTTCGAACGCGCGATAACCCTCCGATGCTACCGGGCGAGTGGAGGATATACGGGTTGGCGCATGGCAGGTCTCCTTCGGGAGATTTCTTATGTGCCTTTTGAACGGTCCCGTGAACATAGCGGAGTTAAGCGAGCGGTGTTGTGCCCAATAACACAACCAGGCCCAGACTCCATCGAACGGTGCTATGAATTCTCCGCGGCAGTGCAACCTTACTCCGGAAGGAGGACGGGTTGGGTGGGTACGTCCGCGACGTGTTCCCTGGACACCTCCAACGGAATGACGAATCCAGCCGACGGGCAGATTCTAGCCAAGAGGTGACTGAACCCCACTAAACATTTTCGGCAACGAAATTAACACTGGACGGCGGGGTTCGAATATGAAGGATAGATAGAAGCCAGTAGCGTATACCCGAAGGGTGATGGAGCACAGGCAGGACCATTGCGATGGTTCCGGCCTTCACAATCAATGTCCCTATCTACTCTTTGAGTAAAGGGCAAGTCGCCACCTTCACGTGGTCTCAAAGGAATACTGACCCTTCGGGGTTTGCTAAGAGCGACCAAGGCTATAGCGTATATGACCGCCTCGAGTGCACGGGCGGGTGGCTAAGAGTGTTTTCCGTTCTAGGACGGGCACGTGCTAGTTAGTGTACACCCGCAAGTGGCCATGGCATCATACACAATATGTGAGAACGGTGAGGGATGGATCGCTTTTGCGAACGCGCGATAACCCTCCGAAGCTACCGGGCGAGTGGAGGATATACGGGTTGGCGCATGGGAGGTCTCCTTCGGGAGATTTCTTATGTGCCTTTTGAACCGTCCCGTGAACATAGCGGAGTTAAGCGAGCGGTGTTGTGCCCAATAACACAACCAGGCCCAGACTCCATCGAACAGTGCTATGAATTCTCCGCGGCAGTGCAACCTTACTCCGGAAGGAGGACGGGTTGGGTGGGTACGTCCGCGACGTGTTCCCTGGACACCTCCAACGGAATGACGAATCCAGCCGACGGGCAGATTCTAGTCAAGAGGTAACTGAACCCCACTAAACAATTTCGGCAACGAAATTAACACTGGACGGCGGGGTTCGAATATGAAGGATAGATAGAAGCCAGTAGCGTATACCCGACGGGTGATGGAGCACAGGAAGGACCAGTGCGATGGTTCCGGCCTTCACAATCAATGTCCCTATCTACTCTTTGAGTAAAGGGCAAGTCGCCACCTTCACGTGGTCTCAAAGGAATACTGACCCTTCGGGGTTTGCTAAGAGCGACCAAGTCTATAGCGTATATGACCGCCTCGAGTGCACGGGGCGGGTGGCTAAGCGTGTTTTCCCTTCTAGGACGGGCACGTGCTAGTTAGTTTACACCCGCAAGTGGCCATGGCATCATACACAATATGTGAGAACGGTGAGGGATGGATCGCTTTTTCGAACGCGCGATAACCCTCCGATGCTACCGGGCGAGTGGAGGATATACGGGTTGGCGCATGGCAGGTCTCCTTCGGGAGATTTCTTATGTGCCTTTTGAACGGTCCCGTGAATATAGCGGAGTTAAGCGAGCGGTGTTGTGCCCAATAACACAACCAGGCCCAGACTCCATCGAACGGTGCTATGAATTCTCCGCGGCAGTGCAACCTTACTCCGGAAGGAGGACGGGTTGGGTGGGTACGTCCGCGACGTGTTCCCTGGACACCTCCAACGGAATGACGAATCCAGCCGACGGGCAGATTCTAGCCCGGGGTGACTGAACCCCACTAATCAATTTCGGCAACGAAATTAACACTGGACGGCGGGGTTCGAATATGAAGGATAGATAGAAGCCAGTAGCGTATACCCGAAGGGTGATGGAGCACAGGCAGGACCATTGCGATGGTTCCGGCCTTCACAATCAATGTCCCTATCTACTCTTTGAGTAAAGGGCAAGTCGCCACCTTCACGTGGTCTCAAAGGAATACTGACCCTTCGGGGTTTGCTAAGAGCGACCAAGGCTATAGCGTATATGACCGCCTCGAGTGCACGGGGCGGGTGGCTAAGAGTGTTTTCCGTTCTAGGACGGGCACGTGCTAGTTAGTGTACACCCGCAAGTGGCCATGGCATCATACACAATATGTGAGAACGGTGAGGGATGGATCGCTTTTGCGAACGCGCGATAACCCTCCGAAGCTACCGGGCGAGTGGAGGATATACGGGTTGGCGCATGGGAGGTCTCCTTCGGGAGATTTCTTATGTGCCTTTTGAACCGTCCCGTGAACATAGCGGAGTTAAGCGAGCGGTGTTGTGCCCAATAACACAACCAGGCCCAGACTCCATCGAACGGTGCTATGAATTCTCCGCGGCAGTGCAACCTTACTCCGGAAGGAGGACGGGTTGGGTGGGTACGTCCGCGACGTGTTCCCTGGACACCTCCAACGGAATGACGAATCCAGCCGACGGGCAGATTCTAGCCAAGAGGTGATTGAACCCCACTAAACAATTTCGGCAACGAAATTAACACTGGACGGCGGGGTTCGAATATGAAGGATAGATAGAAGCCAGTAGCGTATACCCGACGGGTGATGGAGCACAGGCAGGACCATTGCGATGGTTCCGGCCTTCACAATCAATGTCCCTATCTACTCTTTGAGTAAAGGGCAAGTCGCCACCTTCACGTGGTCTCAAAGGAATACTGACCCTTCGGGGTTTGCTAAGAGCGACCAAGGCTATAGCGTATATGACCGCCTCGAGTGCACGGGGCGGGTGGCTAAGCGTGTTTTCCGTTCTAGGACGGGCACGTGCTGGTTAGTTTACACCCGCAAGTGGCCATGGCATCATACACAATATGTGAGAACGGTGAGGGATGGATCGCTTTTTCGAACGCGCGATAACCCTCCGAAGCTACCGGGCGAGTGGAGGATATACGGGTTGGCGCATGGGAGGTCTCCTTCGGGAGATTTCTTATGTGCCGTTTGAACGGTCCCGTGAACATAGCGGAGTTAAGCGAGCGGTGTTGTGCCCAATAACACAACCAGGCCCAGACTCCATCGAACAGTGCTATGAATTCTCCGCGGCAGTGCAACCTTACTCCGGAAGGAGGACGGGTTGGGTGGGTACGTCCGCGACGTGTTCCCTGGACACCTCCAACGGAATGACGAATCCAGCCGACGGGCAGATTCTAGTCAAGAGGTAACTGAACCCCACTAAACAATTTCGGCATCGAAATTAACACTGGACGGCGGGGTTCGAATATGAAGGATAGATAGAAGCCAGTAGCGTATACCCGACGGGTGATGGAGCACAGGCAGGACCAGTGCGATGGTTCCGGCCTTCACAATCAATGTCCCTATCTACTCTTTGAGTAAAGGGCAAGTCGCCACCTTCACGTGGTCTCAAAGGAATACTGACCCTTCGGGGTTTGCTAAGAGCGACCAAGTCTATAGCGTATATGACCGCCTCGAGTGCACGGGGCGGGTGGCTAAGCGTGTTTTCCCTTCTAGGACGGGCACGTGCTAGTTAGTTTACACCCGCAAGTGGCCATGGCATCATACACAATATGTGAGAACGGTGAGGGATGGATCGTTTTTTCGAACGCGCGATAACCCTCCGATGCTACCGGGCGAGTGGAGGATATACGGGTTGGCGCATGGCAGGTCTCCTACGGGAGATTTCTTATGTGCCTTTTGAACGGTCCCGTGAACATAGCGGAGTTAAGCGAGCGGTGTTGTGCCCAATAACACAACCAGGCCCAGACTCCATCGAACGGTGCTATGAATTCTCCGCGGCAGTGCAACCTTACTCCGGAAGGAGGACGGGTTGGGTGGGTACGTCCGCGACGTGTTCCCTGGACACCTCCAACGGAATGACGAATCCAGCCGACGGGCAGATTCTAGCCAAGAGGTGACTGAACCCCACTAAACATTTTCGGCAACGAAATTAACACTGGACGGCGGGGTTCGAATATGAAGGATAGATAGAAGCCAGTAGCGTATACCCGAAGGGTGATGGAGCACAGGCAGGACCATTGCGATGGTTCCGGCCTTCACAATCAATGTCCCTATATACTCTTTGAGTAAAGGGCAAGTCGCCACCTTCACGTGGTCTCAAAGGAATACTGACCCTTCGGGGTTTGCTAAGAGCGACCAAGGCTATAGCGTATATGACCGCCTCGAGTGCACGGGGCGGGTGGCTAAGCGTGTTTTCCGTTCTAGGACGGGCACGTGCTAGTTAGTTACACCCGCAAGTGGCCATGGCATCATACACAATATGTGAGAACGGTGAGGGATGGATCGCTTTTTCGAACGCGCGATAACCTTCCGAAGCTACCGGGCGAGTGGAGGATATACGGGTTGGCGCATGGGAGGTCTCCTTCGGGAGATTTTTTATGTGCCTTTTGAACGGTCCCGTGAAGATAGCGGAGTTAAGCGAGCGGTGTTGTGCCCAATAACACAACCAGGCCCAGACTCCATCGAACGGTGCTATGAATTCTCCGCGGCAGTGCAACCTTACTCCGGAAGGAGGACGGGTTGGGTGGGTACGTCCGCGACGTGTTCCCTGGACACCTCCAACGGAATGACGAATCCAGCCGACGGGCAGATTCTAGCCAAGAGGTGACTGAACCCCACTAAACAATTTCGGCAACGAAATTAACACTGGACGGCGGGGTTCGAATATGAAGGATAGATAGAAGCCAGTAGCGTATACCCGACGGGTGATGGAGCACACGCAGGACCATTGCGATGGTTCCGGCCTTCACAATCAATGTCCCTATCTACTCTTTGAGTGAAGGGCAAGTCGCCACCTTCACGTGGTCTCAAAGGAATACTGACCCTTCGGGGTTTGCTAAGAGCGACCAAGGCTATAGCGTATATGACCGCCTCGAGTGCACGGGGCGGGTGGCTAAGCGTGTTTTCCGTTCTAGGACGGGCACGTGCTAGTTAGTTACACCCGCAAGTGGCCATGGCATCATACACAATATGTGAGAACGGTGAGGGATGGATCGCTTTTTCGAACGCGCGATAACCTTCCGAAGCTACCGGGCGAGTGGAGGATATACGGGTTGGCGCATGGGAGGTCTCCTTCGGGAGATTTCTTATGTGCCTTTTGAACGGTCCCGTGAACATAGCGGAGTTAAGCGAGCGGTGTTGTGCCCAATAACACAACCAGGCCCAGACTCCATCGAACGGTGCTATGAATTCTCCGCGGCAGTGCAACCTTACTCCGGAAGGAGGACGGGTTGGGTGGGTACGTCCGCGACGTGTTCCCTGGACACCTCCAACGGAATGACGAATCCAGCCGACGGGCAGATTCTAGTCAAGAGGTAACTGAACCCCACTAAACAATTTCGGCAACGAAATTAACACTGGACGGCGGGGTTCGAATATGAAGGATAGATAGAAGCCAGTAGCGTATACCCGACGGGTGATGGAGCACAGGAAGGACCAGTGCGATAGTTCCGGCCTTCACAATTAATGTCCCTATCTACTCTTTGAGTAAAGGGCAAGTCGCCACCTTCACGTGGTCTCAAAGGAATACTGACCCTTCGGGGTTTGCTAAGAGCGACCAAGTCTATAGCGTATATGACCGCCTCGAGTGCACGGGGCGGGTGGCTAAGCGTGTTTTCCCTTCTAGGACGGGCACGTGCTAGTTAGTTTACACCCGCAAGTGGCCATGGCATCATACGCAATATGTGAGAACGGTGAGGGATGGATCGCTTTTTCGAACGCGCGATAACCCTCCGATGCTACCGGGCGAGTGGAGGATATACGGGTTGGCGCATGGCAGGTCTCCTTCGGGAAATTTCTTATGTGCCTTTTGAACGGTCCCGTGAATATAGCGGAGTTAAGCGAGCGGTGTTGTGCCCAATAACACAACCAGGCCCAGACTCCATCGAACGGTGCTATGAATTCTCCGCGGCAGTGCAACCTTACTCCGGAAGGAGGACGGGTTGGGTGGGTACGTCCGCGACGTGTTCCCTGGGCACCTCCAACGGAATGACGAATCCAGCCGACGGGCAGATTCTAGCCAAGAGGTGACTGAACCCCACTAAACAATTTCGGCAACGAAATTAACACTGGACGGCGGGGTTCGAATATGAAGGATAGATAGAAGCCAGTAGCGTATACCCGACGGGTGATGGAGCACAGGCAGGACCATTGCGATGGTTCCGGCCTTCACAATCAATGTCCCTATCTACTCTTTGAGTAAAGGGCAAGTCGCCACCTTCACGTGGTCTCAAAGGAATACTGACCCTTCGGGGTTTGCTAAGAGCGACCAAGGCTATAGCGTATATGACCGCCTCGAGTGCACGGGGCGGGTGGCTAAGCGTGTTTTCCGTTCTAGGACGGGCACGTGCTAGTTAGTTACACCCGCAAGTGGCCATGGCATCATACACAATATGTGAGAACGGTGAGGGATGGATCGCTTTTTCGAACGCGCGATAACCTTCCGAAGCTACCGGGCGAGTGGAGGATATACGGGTTGGCGCATGGGAGGTCTCCTTCGGGAGATTTCTTATGTGCCTTTTGAACGGTCCCGTGAACATAGCGGAGTTAAGCGAGCGGTGTTGTGCCCAATAACACAACCAGGCCCAGACTCCATCGAACGGTGCTATGAATTCTCCGCGGCAGTGCAACCTTACTCCGGAAGGAGGACGGGTTGGGTGGGTACGTCCGCGACGTGTTCCCTGGACACCTCCAACGGAATGACGAATCCAGCCGACGGGCAGGTTCTAGTCAAGAGGTAACTGAACCCCACTAAACAATTTCGGCAACGAAATTAACACTGGACGGCGGGGTTCGAATATGAAGGATAGATAGAAGCCAGTAGCGTATACCCGACGGGTGATGGAGCACAGGAAGGACCAGTGCGATGGTTCCGGCCTTCACAATCAATGTCCCTATCTACTCTTTGAGTAAAGGGCAAGTCGCCACCTTCACGTGGTCTCAAAGGAATACTGACCCTTCGGGGTTTGCTAAGAGCGACCAAGTCTATAGCGTATATGACCGCCTCGAGTGCACGGGGCGGGTGGCTAAGCGTGTTTTCCCTTCTAGGACGGGCACGTGCTAGTTAGTTTACACCCGCAAGTGACCATGGCATCATACACAATATGTGAGAACGGTGAGGGATGGATCGCTTTTTCGAACGCGCGATAACCCTCCGATGCTACCGGGCGAGTGGAGGATATACGGGTTGGCGCATGGGAGGTCTCCTTCGGGAGATTTCTTATGTGCCTTTTGAACGGTCCCGTGAACTTAGCGGAGTTAAGCGAGCGGTGTTGTGCCCAATAACACAACCAGGCCCAGACTCCATCGAACGGTGCTATGAATTCTCCGCGGCAGTGCAACCTTACTCCGGAAGGAGGACGGGTCGGGTGGGTACGTCCGCGACGTGTTCCCTGGACACCTCCAACGGAATGACGAATCCAGCCGACGGGCAGATTCTAGCCAAGAGGTGACTGAAAACCACTAAACAATTTCGGCAACGAAATTAAAACTGGACGGCGGGGTCCGAATATGAAGGATAGAAAGAAGCCAGTAGCGTATACCCGAAGGGTGATGGAGCACAGGCAGGACCATTGCGATGGTTCCGGCCTTCACAATCAATGTCCCTATCTACTCTTTGAGTAAAGGGCAAGTCGCCACCTTCACGTGGTCTCAAAGGAATACTGACCCTTCGGGGTTTGCTAAGAGCGACCAAGGCTATAGCGTATATGACCGCCTCGAGTGCACGGGGCGGGTGGTTAAGCGTGTTTTCCGTTTTAGGACGGGCACGTGCTAGTTAGTTACACCCGCAAGTGGCCATGGCATCATACACAATATGTGAGAACGGTGAGGGATGGATCGCTTTTTCGAACGCGCGATAAGCCTCCGAAGCTACCGGGCGAGTGGAGGATATACGGGTTGGCGCATGGGAGGTCTCCTTCGGGAGATTTCTTATGTGCCTTTTGAACGGTCCCGTGAACATAGCGGAGTTAAGCGAGCGGTGTTGTGCCCAATAACACAACCAGGCCCAGACTCCATCGAACGGTGCTATGAATTCTCCGCGGCAGTGCAACCTTACTCCGGAAGGAGGACGGGTTGGGTGGGTACGTTCGCGACGTGTTCCCTGGACACCTCCAACGGAATGACGAATCCAGCCGACGGGCAGATTCTAGCCAAGAGGTGACTGAACCCCACTAAACATTTTCGGCAACGAAATTAACACTGGACGGCGGGGTTCGAATATGAAGGATAGATAGAAGCCAGTAGCGTATACCCGAAGGGTGATGGAGCACAGGCAGGACCATTGCGATGGTTCCGGCCTTCACAATCAATGTCCCTATCTACTCTTTGAGTAAAGGGCAAGTCGCCACCTTCACGTGGTCTCAAAGGAATACTGACCCTTCGGGGTTTGCTAAGAGCGACCAAGGCTATAGCGTATATGACCGCCTCGAGTGCACGGGGCGGGTGGCTAAGCGTGTTTTCCGTTCTAGGACGGGCACGTGCTAGTTAGTTTACACCCGCAAGTGGCCATGGCATCATACACAATATGTGAGAACGGTGAGGGATGGATCGCTTTTTCGAACGCGCGATAACCCTCCGAAGCTACCGGGCGAGTGGAGGATATACGGGTTGGTGCATGGGAGGTCTCCTTCGGGAGATTTCTTATGTGCCGTTTGAACGGTCCCGTGAACATAGCGGAGTTAAGCGAGCGGTGTTGTACCCAATAACACAACCAGGCCCAGACTCCATCGAACAGTGCTATGAATTCTCCGCGGCAGTGCAACCTTACTCCGGAAGGAGGACGGGTTGGGTGGGTACGTCCGCGACGTGTTCCCTGGACACCTCCAACGGAATGACGAATCCAGCCGACGGGCAGATTCTAGTCAAGAGGTAACTGAACCCCACTAAACAATTTCGGCAACGAAATTAACACTGGACGGCGGGGTTCGAATATGAAGGATAGATAGAAGCCAGTAGCGTATACCCGACGGGTGATGGAGCACAGGCAGGACCAGTGCGATGGTTCCGGCCTTCACAATCAATGTCCCTATCTACTCTTTGAGTAAAGGGCAAGTCGCCACCTTCACGTGGTCTCAAAGGAATACTGACCCTTCGGGGTTTGCTAAGAGCGACCAAGTCTATAGCGTATATGACCGACTCGAGTGCACGGGGCGGGTGGCTAAGCGTGTTTTCCCTTCTAGGACGGGCACGTGCTAGTTAGTTTACACCCGCAAGTGGCCATGGCATCATACACAATATGTGAGAACGGTGAGGGATGGATCGTTTTTTCGAACGCGCGATAACCCTCCGATGCTACCGGGCGAGTGGAGGATATACGGGATGGCGCATGGCAGGTCTCCTTCGGGAGATTTCTTATGTGCCTTTTGAACGGTCCCGTGAACATAGCGGAGTTAAGCGAGCGGTGTTGTGCCCAATAACACAACCAGGCCCAGACTCCATCGAACGGTGCTATGAATTCTCCGCGGCAGTGCAACCTTACTCCGGAAGGAGGACGGGTTGGGTGGGTACGTCCGCGACGTGTTCCCTGGACACCTCCAACGGAATGACGAATCCAGCCGACGGGCAGATTCTAGCCAAGAGGTGACTGAACCCCACTAAACATTTTCGGCAACGAAATTAACACTGGACGGCGGGGTTCGAATATGAAGGATAGATAGAAGCCAGTAGCGTATACCCGAAGGGTGATGGAGCACAGGCAGGACCATTGCGATGGTTCCGGCCTTCACAATCAATGTCCCTATCTACTCTTTGAGTAAAGGGCAAGTCGCCACCTTCACGTGGTCTCAAAGGAATACTGACCCTTCGGGGTTTGCTAAGAGCGACCAAGGCTATAGCGTATATGACCGCCTCGAGTGCACGGGGCGGGTGGCTAAGAGTGTTTTCCGTTCTAGGACGGCCACGTGCTAGTTAGTGTACACCCGCAAGTGGCCATGGCATCATACACAATATGTGAGAACGGTGAGGGATGGATCGCTTTTGCGAACGCGCGATAACCCTCCGAAGCTACCGGGCGAGTGGAGGATATACGGGTTGGCGCATGGGAGGTCTCCTTCGGGAGATTTCTTATGTGCCTTTTGAACCGTCCCGTGAACATAGCGGAGTTAAGCGAGCGGTGTTATGCCCAATCACACAACCAGGCCCAGACTCTATCGAACGGTGCTATGAATTCTCCGCGGCAGTGCAACCTTACTCCGGAAGGAGGACGGGTTGGGTGGGTACGTCCGCGACGTGTTCCCTGGACACCTCCAACGGAATGACGAATCCAGCCGACGGGCAGATTCTAGCCAAGAGGTGATTGAACCCCACTAAACAATTTCGGCAACGAAATTAACACTGGACGGCGGGGTTCGAATATGAAGGATAGATAGAAGCCAGTAGCGTATACCCGACGGGTGATGGAGCACAGGCAGGACCATTGCGATGGTTCCGGCCTACACAATCAATGTCCCTATCTACTCTTTGAGTAAAGGGCACGTCGCCACCTTCACGTGGTCTCAAAGGAATACTGACCCTTCGGGGTTTGCTAAGAGCGACCAAGGCTATAGCGTATATGACCGCCTCGAGTGCACGGGGCGGGTGGCTAAGCGTGTTTTCCGTTCTAGGACGGGCACGTGCTAGTTAGTTTAGACCCGCAAGTGGCCATGGCATCATACACAATATGTGAGATCGGTGAGGGATGGATCGCTTTTTCGAACGCGCGATAACCCTCCGAAGCTACCGGGCGAGTGGAGGATATACGGGTTGGCGCATGGGAGGTCTCCTTCGGGAGATTTCTTATGTGCCGTTTGAACGGTCCCGTGAACATAGCGGAGTTAAGCGAGCGGTGTTGTGCCCAATAACACAACCAGGCCCAGACTCCATCGAACAGTGCTATGAATTCTCCGCGGCAGTGCAACCTTACTCCGGAAGGAGGACGGGTTGGGTGGGTACGTCCGCGACGTGTTCCCTGGACACCTCCAACGGAATGACGAATCCAGCCGACGGGCAGATTCTAGTCAAGAGGTAACTGAACCCCACTCAACAATTTCGGCAACGAAATTAACACTGGACGGCGGGGTTCGAATATGAAGGATAGATAGAAGCCAGTAGCGTATACCCGACGGGTGATGGAGCACAGGCAGGACCAGTGCGATGGTTCCGGCCTTCACAATCAATGTCCCTATCTACTCTTTGAGTAAAGGGCAAGTCGCCACCTTCACGTGGTCTCAAAGGAATACTGACCCTTCGGGGTTTGCTAAGAGCGACCAAGTCTATAGCGTATATGACCGCCTCGAGTGCACGGGGCGGGTGGCTAAGCGTGTTTTCCCTTCTAGGACGGGCACGTGCTAGTTAGTTTACACCCGCAAGTGGCCATGGCATCATACACAATATGTGAGAACGGTGAGGGATGGATCGCTTTTTCGAACGCGCGATAACCTTCCGAAGCTACCGGGCGAGTGGAGGATATACGGGTTGGCGCATGGGAGGTCTCCTTCGGGAGATTTTTTATGTGCCTTTTGAACGGTCCCGTGAAGATAGCGGAGTTAAGCGAGCGGTGTTGTGCCCAATAACACAACCAGGCCCAGACTCCATCGAACGGTGCTATGAATTCTCCGCGGCAGTGCAACCTTACTCCGGAAGGAGGACGGGTTGGGTGGGTACGTCCGCGACGTGTTCCCTGGACACCTCCAACGGAATGACGAATCCAGCCGACGGGCAGATTCTAGCCAAGAGGTGACTGAACCCCACTAAACAATTTCGGCAACGAAATTAACACTGGACGGCGCGGTTCGAATATGAAGGATAGATAGAAGCCAGTAGCGTATACCCGACGGGTGATGGAGCACAGGCAGGACCATTGCGATGGTTCCGGCCTTCACAATCAATGTCCCTATCTACTCTTTGAGTAAAGGGCAAGTCGCCACCTTCACGTGGTCTCAAAGGAATACTGACCCTTCGGGGTTTGCTAAGAGCGACCAAGGCTATAGCGTATATGACCGCCTCGAGTGCACGGGGCGGGTGGCTAAGCGTGTTTTCCGTTCTAGGACGGGCACGTGCTAGTTAGTTACACCCGCAAGTGGCCATGGCATCATACACAATATGTGAGAACGGTGAGGGATGGATAGCTTTTTCGAACGCGCGATAACCTTCCAAAGCTACCGGGCGAGTGGAGGATATACGGGTTGGCGCATGGGAGGTCTCCTTCGGGAGATTTTTTATGTGCCTTTTGAACGGTCCCGTGAACATAGCGGAGTTAAGCGAGCGGTGTTGTCCCCAATAACACAACCAGGCCCAGACTCCATCGAACGGTGCTATGAATTCTCCGCGGCAGTGCAACCTTACTTCGGTAGGAGGACGGGTTGGGTGGGTACGTCCGCGACGTGTTCCCTGGAAACCTCCAACGGAATGACGAATCCAGCCGACGGGCAGATTCTAGCCAAGAGGTGACTGAACCCCACTAAACAATTTCGGCAACGAAATTAACACTGGACGGCGGGGTTCGAATATGAAGGATAGATAGAAGCCAGTAGCGTATACCCGACGGGTGATGGAGCACAGGCCGGACCATTGCGATGGTTCCGGCCTTCACAATCAATGTCCCTATCTACTCTTTGAGTAAAGGGCAAGTCGCCACCTTCACGTGGTCTCAAAGGAATACTGACCCTTCGGGGTTTGCTAAGAGCGACCAAGGCTATAGCGTATATGACCGCCTCGAGTGCACGGGGCGGGTGGCTAAGCGTGTTTTCCGTTCTAGGACGGGCACGTGCTAGTTAGTTTACACCCGCAAGTGGCCATGGCATCATACACAATATGTGAGAACGGTGAGGGATGGATCGCTTTTGCGAACGCGCGATAACCCTCCGATGCTACCGGGCGAGTGAAGGATATACGGGTTGGCGCATGGCAGGTCTCCTTCGGGAGATTTCTTATGTGCCTTTTGAACGGTCCCGTGAATATAGCGGAGTTAAGCGAGCGGTGTTGTGCCCAATAACACAACCAGGCCCAGACTCCATCGAACGGTGCTATGAATTCTCCGCGGCAGTGCAACCTTACTCCGGAAGGAGGACGGGTTGGGTGGGTACGTCCGCGACGTGTTCCCTGGACACCTCCAACGGAATGACGAATCCAGCCGCCGGGCAGATTCTAGCCAAGAGGTGACTGAACCCCACTAAACAATTTCGGCAACGAAATTAACACTGGACGGCGGGGTTCGAATATGAAGGATAGATAGAAGCCAGTAGCGTATACCCGACGGGTGATGGAGCACAGGCAGGACCATTGCGATGGTTCCGGCCTTCACAATCAATGTCCCTATCTACTCTTTGAGTAAAGGGCAAGTCGCCACCTTCACGTGGTCTCAAAGGAATACTGACCCTTCGGGGTTTGCTAAGAGCGACCAAGGCTATAGCGGATATGACCGTCTCGAGTGCACGGGGCGGGTGGCTAAGCGTGTTTTCCGTTCTAGGACGGGCACGTGCTAGTTAGTTATACCCGCAAGTGGCCATGGCATCATACACAATATGTGAGAACGATGAGGGATGGATCGCTTTTTCGAACGCGCGATAACCTTCCGAAGCTACCGGGCGAGTGGAGGATATACGGGTTGGCGCATGGGAGGTCTCCTTCGGGAGATTTTTTATGTGCCTTCTGAACGGTCCCGTGAACATAGCGGAGTTAAGCGAGCGGTGTTGTCCCCAATAACACAACCAGGCCCAGACTCCATCGAACGGTGCTATGAATTCTCCGCGGCAGTGCAACCTTACTTCGGTAGGAGGACGGGTTGGGTGGGTACGTCCGCGACGTGTTCCCTGGAAACCTCCAACCGAATGACGAATCCAGCCGACGGGCAGATTCTAGCCAAGAGGTGACTGAACCCCACTAAACAATTTCGGCAACGAAATTAACACTGGACGGCGGGGTTCGAATATGAAGGATAGATAGAAGCCAGTAGCGTATACCCGACGGGTGATGGAGCACAGGCCGGACCATTGCGATGGTTCCGGCCTTCACAATCAATGTCCCTATCTACTCTTTGAGTAAAGGGCAAGTCGCCACCTTCACGTGGTCTCAAAGGAATACTGACCCTTCGGGGTTTGCTAAGAGCGACCAAGGCTATAGCGTATATGACCGCCTCGAGTGCACGGGGCGGGTGGCTAAGCGTGTTTTCCGTTCTAGGACGGGCACGTGCTAGTTAGTTTACACCCGCAAGTGGTCATGGCATCATATACAATATGTGAGAACGGTGAGGGATGGATCGCTTTTGCGAACGCGCGATAACCCTCCGAAGCTACCGGGCGAGTGGAGGATATACGGGTTGGCGCATGGGAGGTCTCCTTCGGGAGATTTCTTATGTGCCTTTTGAACGGTCCCGTGAACATAGCGGAGTTAAGCGAGCGGTGTTGTGCCCAATAACACAACCAGGCCCAGACTCCATCGAACGGTGCTATGAATTCTCCGCGGCAGTGCAACCTTACTCCGGAAGGAGGACGGGTTGGGTGGGTACGTCCGCGACGTGTTCCCTGGACACCTCCAACGGAATGACGAATCCAGCCGACGGGCAGATTCTAGCCAAGAGGTGACTGAACCCCACTAAAGAATTTCGGCAACGAAATTAACACTGGACGGCGGGGTTCGAATATGAAGGATAGATAGAAGCCAGTAGCGTATACCCGACGGGTGATGGAGCACAGGCAGGACCATTGCGATGGTTCCGGCCTTCACAATCAATGTCCCTATCTACTCTTTGAGTAAAGGGCAAGTCGCCACCTTCATGTGGTCTCAAAGGAATACTGACCCTTCGGGGTTTGCTAAAAGCGACCAAGGCTATAGCGTATATGACCGCCTCGAGTGCACGGGGCGGGTGGCTAAGCGTGTTTTCCGTTCTAGGACGGGCACGTGCTAGTTAGTTTACACCCGCAAGTGGCCATGGCGTCATACACAATATGTGAGAACGGTGAGGGATGGATCGCTTTTTCGAACGCGCGATAACCCTCCGAAGCTACCGGGCGAGTGGAGGATATACGGGTTGGCGCATGGGAGTTCTCCTTCGGGAGATTTCTTATGTGCCTTTTGAACGGTCCCGTGAACATAGCGGAGTTAAGCGAGCGGTGTTGTGCCCAATAACACAACCAGGCCCAGACTCCATCGAACGGTGCTATGAATTCTCCGCGGCAGTGCAACCTTACTCCGGAAGGAGGACGGGTTGGGTGGGTACGTCCGCGACGTGTTCCCTGGACACCTCCAACGGAATGACGAATCCAGCCGACGGGCAGATTCTAGTCAAGAGGTAACTGAACCCCACTAAACAATTTCGGCAACGAAATTAACACTGGACGGCGGGGTTCGAATATGAAGGATAGATAGAAGCCAGTAGCGTATACCCGACGGGTGATGGAGCACAGGAAGGACCAGTGCGATGGTTCCGGCCTTCACAATCAATGTCCCTATCTACTCGTTGAGTAAAGGGCAAGTCGCCACCTTCACGTGGTCTCAAAGGAATACTGACCCTTCGGGGTTTGCTAAGAGCGACCAAGTCTATAGCGTATATGACCGCCTCGAGTGCACGGGGCGGGTGGCTAAGCGTGTTTTCCCTTCTAGGACGGGCACGTGCTAGTTAGTTTACACCCGCAAGTGGCCATGGCATCATACACAATATGTGAGAACGGTGAGGGATGGATCGCTTTTTCGAACGCGCGATAACCCTCCGATGCTACCGGGCGAGTGGAGGATATACGGGTTGGCGCATGGCAGGTCTCCTTCGGGAGTTTTCTTATGTGCCTTTTGAACGGTCCCGTGAATATAGCGGAGTTAAGCGAGCGGTGTTGTGCCCAATAACACAAGTAGGCCCAGACTCCATCGAACGGTGCTATGAATTCTCCGCGGCAGTGCAACCTTACTCCGGAAGGAGGACGGGTTGGGTGGGTACGTCCGCGACGTGTTCCCTGGACACCTCCAACGGAATGACGAATCCAGCCGACGGGCAGATTCTAGCCAAGAGGTGACTGAACCCCACTAAACAATTTCGGCAACGAAATTAACACTGGACGGCGGGGTTCGAATATGAAGGATAGATAGAAGCCAGTAGCGTATACCCGACGGGTGATGGAGCACAGGCAGGACCATTGCGATGGTTCCGGCCTTCACAATCAATGTCCCTATCTACTCTTTGAGTAAAGGGCAAGTCGCCACCTGCACGTGGTCTCAAAGGAATACTGACCCTTCGGGGTTTGCTAAGAGCGACCAAGGCTATAGCGTATATGACCGCCTCGAGTGCACGGGGCGGGTGGCTAAGCGTGTTTTCCGTTCTAGGACGGGCACGTGCTAGTTAGTTACACCCGCAAGTGGCCATGGCATCATACACAATATGTGAGAACGGTGAGGGATGGATAGCTTTTTCGAACGCGCGATAACCCTCCGAAGCTACCGGGCGAGTGGAGGATATACGGGTTGGCGCATGGGAGGTCTCCTTCGGGAGATTTCTTATGTGCCTTTTGAACGGTCCCGTGAACATAGCGGAGTTAAGCGAGCGGTGTTGTGCCCAATAACACAACCAGGCCCAGACTCCATCGAACGGTGCTATGAATTCTCCGCGGCAGTGCAACCTTACTCCGGAAGGAGGACGGGTTGGGTGGGTACGTCCGCGACGTGTTCCCTGGACACCTCCAACGGAATGACGAATCCAGCCGACGGGCAGATTCTAGTCAAGAGGTAACTGAACCCCACTAAACAATTTCGGCAACGAAATTAACACTGGACGGCGGGGTTCGAATATGAAGGATAGATAGAAGCCAGTAGCGTATACCCGACGGGTGATGGAGCACAGGAAGGACCAGTGCGATGGTTCCGGCCTTCACAATCAATGTCCCTATCTACTCTTTGAGTAAAGGGCAAGTCGCCACCTTCACGTGGTCTCAAAGGAATACTGACCCTTCGGGGTTTGCTAAGAGCGACCAAGTCTATAGCGTATATGACCGCCTCGAGTGCACGGGGCGGGTGGCTAAGCGTGTTTTCCCTTCTAGGACGGGCACGTGCTAGTTAGTTTACACCCGCAAGTGGCCATGGCATCATACACAATATGTGAGAACGGTGAGGGATGGATCGCTTTTTCGAACGCGCGATAACCCTCCGATGCTACCGGGCGAGTGGAGGATATACGGGTTGGCGCATGGCAGGTCTCCTTCGGGAGTTTTCTTATGTGCCTTTTGAACGGTCCCGTGAATATAGCGGAGTTAAGCGAGCGGTGTTGTGCCCAATAACACAAGTAGGCCCAGACTCCATCGAACGGTGCTATGAATTCTCCGCGGCAGTGCAACCTTACTCCGGAAGGAGGACGGGTTGGGTGGGTACGTCCGCGACGTGTTCCCTGGACACCTCCAACGGAATGACGAATCCAGCCGACGGGCAGATTCTAGTCAAGAGGTAACTGAACCCCACTAAACAATTTCGGCAACGAAATTAACACTGGACGGCGGGGTTCGAATATGAAGGATAGATAGAAGCCAGTAGCGTATACCCGACGGGTGATGGAGCACAGGAAGGACCAGTGCGATGGTTCCGGCCTTCACAATCAATGTCCCTATCTACTCTTTGAGTAAAGGGCAAGTCGCCACCTTCACGTGGTCTCAAAGGAATACTGACCCTTCGGGGTTTGGTAAGAGCGACCAAGTCTATAGCGTATATGACCGCCTCGAGTGCACGGGGCGGGTGGCTAAGCGTGTTTTCCCTTCTAGGACGGGCACGTGCTAGTTAGTTTACACCCGCAAGTGGCCATGGCATCATACACAATATGTGAGAACGGTGAGGGATGGATCGCTTTTTCGAACGCGCGATAACCCTCCGATGCTACCGGGCGAGTGGAGGATATACGGGTTGGCGCATGGCAGGTCTCCTTCGGGAGTTTTCTTATGTGCCTTTTGAACGGTCCCGTGAATATAGCGGAGTTAAGCGAGCGGTGTTGTGCCCAATAACACAAGTAGGCCCAGACTCCATCGAACGGTGCTATGAATTCTCCGCGGCAGTGCAACCTTACTCCGGAAGGAGGACGGGTTGGGTGGGTACGTCCGCGACGTGTTCCCTGGACACCTCCAACGGAATGACGAATCCAGCCGACGGGCAGATTCTAGTCAAGAGGTAACTGAACCCCACTAAACAATTTCGGCAACGAAATTAACACTGGACGGCGGGGTTCGAATATGAAGGATAGATAGAAGCCAGTAGCGTATACCCGACGGGTCATGGAGCACAGGAAGGACCAGTGCGATAGTTCCGGCCTTCACAATTAATGTCCCTATCTACTCTTTGAGTAAAGGGCAAGTCGCCACCTTCACGTGGTCTCAAAGGAATACTGACCCTTCGGGGTTTGCTAAGAGCGACCAAGTCTATAGCGTATATGACCGCCTCGAGTGCACGGGGCGGGTGGCTAAGCGTGTTTTCCCTTCTAGGACGGGCACGTGCTAGTTAGTTTACACCCGCAAGTGGCCATGGCATCATACGCAATATGTGAGAACGGTGAGGGATGGATCGCTTTTTCGAACGCGCGATAACCCTCCGATGCTACCGGGCGAGTGGAGGATATACGGGTTGGCGCATGGCAGGTCTCCTTCGGGAAATTTCTTATGTGCCTTTTGAACGGTCCCGTGAATATAGCGGAGTTAAGCGAGCGGTGTTGTGCCCAATAACACAACCAGGCCCAGACTCCATCGAACGGTGCTATGAATTCTCCGCGGCAGTGCAACCTTACTCCGGAAGGAGGACGGGTTGGGTGGGTACGTCCGCGACGTGTTCCCTGGGCACCTCCAACGGAATGACGAATCCAGCCGACGGGCAGATTCTAGCCAAGAGGTGACTGAACCCCACTAAACAATTTCGGCAACGAAATTAACACTGGACGGCGGGGTTCGAATATGAAGGATAGATAGAAGCCAGTAGCGTATACCCGACGGGTGATGGAGCACAGGCAGGACCATTGCGATGGTTCCGGCCTTCACAATCAATGTCCCTATCTACTCTTTGAGTAAAGGGCAAGTCGCCACCTTCACGTGGTCTCAAAGGAATACTGACCCTTCGGGGTTTGCTAAGAGCGACCAAGGCTATAGCGTATATGACCGCCTCGAGTGCACGGGGCGGGTGGCTAAGCGTGTTTTCCGTTCTAGGACGGGCACGTGCTAGTTAGTTACACCCGCAAGTGGCCATGGCATCATACACAATATGTGAGAACGGTGAGGGATGGATCGCTTTTTCGAACGCGCGATAACCTTCCGAAGCTACCGGGCGAGTGGAGGATATACGGGTTGGCGCATGGGAGGTCTCCTTCGGGAGATTTCTTATGTGCCTTTTGAACGGTCCCGTGAACATAGCGGAGTTAAGCGAGCGGTGTTGTGCCCAATAACACAACCAGGCCCAGACTCCATCGAACGGTGCTATGAATTCTCCGCGGCAGTGCAACCTTACTCCGGAAGGAGGACGGGTTGGGTGGGTACGTCCGCGACGTGTTCCCTGGACACCTCCAACGGAATGACGAATCCAGCCGACGGGCAGATTCTAGCCAAGAGGTGACTGAACCCCACTAAACAATTTCGGCAACGAAATTAACACTGGACGGCGGGGTTCGAATATGAAGGATAGATAGAAGCCAGTAGCGTATACCCGACGGGTGATGGAGCACAGGCAGGACCATTGCGATGGTTCCGGCCTTCACAATCAATGTCCCTATCTACTCTTTGAGTAAAGGGCAAGTCGCCACCTTCACGTGGTCTCAAAGGAATACTGACCCTTCGGGGTTTGCTAAGAGCGACCAAGGCTATAGCGTATATGACCGTCTCGAGTGCACGGGGCGGGTGGCTAAGCGTGTTTTCCGTTCTAGGACGGGCACGTGCTAGTTAGTTACACCCGCAAGTGGCCATGGCATCATACACAATATGTGAGAACGATGAGGGATGGATCGCTTTTTCGAACGCGCGATAACCTTCCGAAGCTACCGCGCGAGTGGAGGATATACGGGTTGGCGCATGGGAGGTCTCCTTCGGGAGATTTTTTATGTGCCTTTTGAACGGTCCCGTGAACATAGCGGAGTTAAGCGAGCGGTGTTGTCCCCAATAACACAACCAGGCCCAGACTCCATCGAACGGTGCTATGAATTCTCCGCGGCAGTGCAACCTTACTTCGGTAGGAGGACGGGTTGGGTGGGTACGTCCGCGACGTGTTCCCTGGACACCTCCAACGGAATGACGAATCCAGCCGACGGGCAGATTCTAGCCAAGAGGTGACTGAACCCCACTAAACAATTTCGGCAACGAAATTAACACTGGACGGCGGGGTTCGAATATGAAGGATAGATAGAAGCCAGTAGCGTATACCCGACGGGTGATGGAGCACAGGCAGGACCATTGCGATGGTTCCGGCCTTCACAATCAATGTCCCTATCTACTCTTTGAGTAAAGGGCAAGTCGCCACCTGCACGTGGTCTCAAAGGAATACTGACCCTTCGGGGTTTGCTAAGAGCGACCAAGGCTATAGCGTATATGACCGCCTCGAGTGCACGGGGCGGGTGGCTAAGCGTGTTTTCCCTTCTAGGACGGGCACGTGCTAGTTAGTTTACACCCGCAAGTGGTCATGGCATCATACACAATATGTGAGAACGGTGAGGGATGGATCGCTTTTGCGAACGCGCGATAACCCTCCGAAGCTACCGGGCGAGTGGAGGATATACGGGTTGGCGCATGGGAGGTCTCCTTCGGGAGATTTCTTATGTGCCTTTTGAACGGTCCCGTGAACATAGCGGAGTTAAGCGAGCGGTGTTGTGCCCAATAACACAACCAGGCCCAGACTCCATCGAACGGTGCTATGAATTCTCCGCGGCAGTGCAACCTTACTCCGGAAGGAGGACGGGTTGGGTGGGTACGTCCGCGACGTGTTCCCTGGACACCTCCAACGGAATGACGAATCCAGCCGACGGGCAGATTCTAGCCAAGAGGTGACTGAACCCCACTAAACAATTTCGGCAACGAAATTAACACTGGACGGCGGGGTTCGAATATGAAGGATAGATAGAAGCCAGTAGCGTATACCCGACGGGTGATGGAGCACAGGCAGGACCATTGCGATGGTTCCGGCCTTCACAATCAATGTCCCTATCTACTCTTTGAGTAAAGGGCAAGTCGCCACCTGCACGTGGTCTCAAAGGAATACTGACCCTTCGGGGTTTGCTAAGAGCGACCAAGGCTATAGCGTATATGACCGCCTCGAGTGCACGGGGCGGGTGGCTAAGCGTGTTTTCCGTTCTAGGACGGGCACGTGCTAGTTAGTTTACACCCGCAAGTGGCCATGGCATCATACACAATATGTGAGAACGGTGAGTGATGGATCGCTTTTTCGAACGCGCGATAACCCTCCGAAGCTACCGGGCGAGTGGAGGATATACGGGTTGGCGCATGGGAGGTCTCCTTCGGGAGATTTCTTATGTGCCTTTTGAACGGTCCCGTGAACATAGCGGAGTTAAGCGAGCGGTGTTGTGCCCAATAACACAACCAGGCCCAGACTCCATCGAACGGTGCTATGAATTCTCCGCGGCAGTGCAACCTTACTCCGGAAGGAGGACGGGTTGGGTGGGTACGTCCGCGACGTGTTCCCTGGACACCTCCAACGGAATGACGAATCCAGCCGACGGGCAGATTCTAGTCAAGAGGTAACTGAACCCCACTAAACAATTTCGGCAACGAAATTAACACTGGACGGCGGGGTTCGAATATGAAGGATAGATAGAAGCCAGTAGCGTATACCCGACGGGTGATGGAGCACAGGAAGGACCAGTGCGATGGTTCCGGCCTTCACAATCAATGTCCCTATCTACTCTTTGAGTAAAGGGCAAGTCGCCACCTTCACGTGGTCTCAAAGGAATACTGACCCTTCGGGGTTTGCTAAGAGCGACCAAGTCTATAGCGTATATGACCGCCTCGAGTGCACGGGGCGGGTGGCTAAGCGTGTTTTCCCTTCTAGGACGGGCACGTGCTAGTTAGTTTACACCCGCAAGTGGCCATGGCATCATACACAATATGTGAGAACGGTGAGGGATGGATCGCTTTTTCGAACGCGCGATAACCCTCCGATGCTACCGGGCGAGTGGAGGATATACGGGTTGGCGCATGGCAGGTCTCCTTCGGGAGTTTTCTTATGTGCCTTTTGAACGGTCCCGTGAATATAGCGGAGTTAAGCGAGCGGTGTTGTGCCCAATAACACAAGTAGGCCCAGACTCCATCGAACGGTGCTATGAATTCTCCGCGGCAGTGCAACCTTACTCCGGAAGGAGGACGGGTTGGGTGGGTACGTCCGCGACGTGTTCCCTGGACACCTCCAACGGAATGACGAATCCAGCCGACGGGCAGATTCTAGTCAAGAGGTAACTGAACCCCACTAAACAATTTCGGCAACGAAATTAACACTGGACGGCGGGGTTCGAATATGAAGGATAGATAGAAGCCAGTAGCGTATACCCGACGGGTGATGGAGCACAGGAAGGACCAGTGCGATGGTTCCGGCCTTCACAATCAATGTCCCTATCTACTCTTTGAGTAAAGGGCAAGTCGCCACCTTCACGTGGTCTCAAAGGAATACTGACCCTTCGGGGTTTGGTAAGAGCGACCAAGTCTATAGCGTATATGACCGCCTCGAGTGCACGGGGCGGGTGGCTAAGCGTGTTTTCCCTTCTAGGACGGGCACGTGCTAGTTAGTTTACACCCGCAAGTGGCCATGGCATCATACACAATATGTGAGAACGGTGAGGGATGGATCGCTTTTTCGAACGCGCGATAACCCTCCGATGCTACCGGGCGAGTGGAGGATATACGGGTTGGCGCATGGCAGGTCTCCTTCGGGAGTTTTCTTATGTGCCTTTTGAACGGTCCCGTGAATATAGCGGAGTTAAGCGAGCGGTGTTGTGCCCAATAACACAAGTAGGCCCAGACTCCATCGAACGGTGCTATGAATTCTCCGCGGCAGTGCAACCTTACTCCGGAAGGAGGACGGGTTGGGTGGGTACGTCCGCGACGTGTTCCCTGGACACCTCCAACGGAATGACGAATCCAGCCGACGGGCAGATTCTAGCCAAGAGGTGACTGAACCCCACTAAACAATTTCGGCAACGAAATTAACACTGGACGGCGGGGTTCGAATATGAAGGATAGATAGAAGCCAGTAGCGTATACCCGACGGGTGATGGAGCACAGGCAGGACCATTGCGATGGTTCCGGCCTTCACAATCAATGTCCCTATCTACTCTTTGAGTAAAGGGCAAGTCGCCACCTGCACGTGGTCTCAAAGGAATACTGAACCTTCGGGGTTTGCTAAGAGCGACCAAGGCTATAGCGTATATGACCGCCTCGAGTGCACGGGGCGGGTGGCTAAGCGTGTTTTCCGTTCTAGGACGGGCACGTGCTAGTTAGTTACACCCGCAAGTGGCCATGGCATCATACACAATATGTGAGAACGGTGAGGGATGGATCGCTTTTTCGAACGCGCGATAACCCTCCGACGCTACCGGGCGAGTGGAGGATATACGGGTTGGCGCATGGGAGGTCTCCTTCGGGAGATTTCTTATGTGCCTTTTGAACGGTCCCGTGAACATAGCGGAGTTAAGCGAGCGGTGTTGTGCCCAATAACACAACCAGGCCCAGACTCCATCGAACGGTGCTATGAATTCTCCGCGGCAGTGCAACCTTACTCGGGAAGGAGGACGGGTTGGGTGGGTACGTCCGCGACGTGTTCCCTGGACACCTCCAACGGAATGACGAATCCAGCCGACGGGCAGATTCTAGCCAAGAGGTGACTGAACCCCACTAAACAATTTCGGCAACGAAATTAACACTGGACGGCGGGGTTCGAATATGAAGGATAGATAGAAGCCAGTAGCGTATACCCGACGGGTGATGGAGCACAGGCAGGACCATTGCGATGGTTCCGGCCTTCACAATCAATGTCCCTATCTACTCTTTGAGTAAAGGGCAAGTCGCCACCTTCACGTGGTCTCAAAGGAATACTGACCCTTCGGGGTTTGCTAAGAGCGACCAAGGCTATAGCGTATATGACCGCCTCGAGTGCACGGGGCGGGTGGCTAAGCGTGTTTTCCGTTCTAGGACGGGCACGTGCTAGTTAGTTACACCCGCAAGTGGCCATGGCATCATACACAATATGTGAGAACGGTGAGGGATGGATCGCTTTTTCGAACGCGCGATAACCTTCCGAAGCTACCGGGCGAGTGGAGGATATACGGGTTGGCGCATGGGAGGTCTCCTTCGGGAGATTTTTTATGTGCCTTTTGAACGGTCCCGTGAACATAGCGGGGTTAAGCGAGCGGTGTTGTCCCCAATAACACAACCAGGCCCAGACTCCATCGAACGGTGCTATGAATTCTCCGCCGCAGTGCAACCTTACTTCGGAAGGAGGACGGGTTGGGTGGGTACGTCCGCGACGTGTTCCCTGGAAACCTCCAACGGAATGACGAATCCAGCCGACGGGCAGATTCTAGGCAAGAGGTGACTGAACCCCACTAAACAATTTCGGCAACGAAATTAACACTGGACGGCGGGGTTCGAATATGAAGGATAGATAGAAGCCAGTAGCGTATACCCGACGGGTGATGGAGCACAGGCAGGACCATTGCGATGGTTCCGGCCTTCACAATCAATGTCCCTATCTACTCTTTGAGTAAAGGGCAAGTCGCCACCTTCACGTGGTCTCAAAGGAATACTGACCCTTCGGGGTTTGCTAAGAGCGACCAAGGCTATAGCGTATATGACCGCCTCGAGTGCACGGGGCGGGTGGCTAAGCGTGTTTTCCGTTCTAGGACGGGCACGTGCTAGTTAGTTTACACCCGCAAGTGGCCATGGCATCATACACAATATGTGAGAACGGTGAGGGATGGATCGCTTTTTCGAACGCGCGATAACCCTCCGATGCTACCGGGCGAGTGGAGGATATACGGGTTGGCGCATGGCAGGTCTCCTTCGGGAGTTTTCTTATGTGCCTTTTGAACGGTCCCGTGAATATAGCGGAGTTAAGCGAGCGGTGTTGTGCCCAATAACACAAGTAGGCCCAGACTCCATCGAACGGTGCTATGAATTCTCCGCGGCAGTGCAACCTTACTCCGGAAGGAGGACGGGTTGGGTGGGTACGTCCGCGACGTGTTCCCTGGACACCTCCAACGGAATGACGAATCCAGCCGACGGGCAGATTCTAGCCAAGAGGTGACTGAACCCCACTAAACAATTTCGGCAACGAAATTAACACTGGACGGCGGGGTTCGAATATGAAGGATAGATAGAAGCCAGTAGCGTATACCCAACGGGTGATGGAGCACAGGCAGGACCATTGCGATGGTTCCGGCCTTCACAATCAATGTCCCTATCTACTCTTTGAGTAAAGGGCAAGTCGCCACCTGCACGTGGTCTCAAAGGAATACTGACCCTTCGGGGTTTGCTAAGAGCGACCAAGGCTATAGCGTATATGACCGCCTCGAGTGCACGGGGCGGGTGGCTAAGCGTGTTTTCCGTTCTAGGACGGGCACGTGCTAGTTAGTTTACACCCGCAAGTGGCCATGGCATCATACACAATATGTGAGAACGGTGAGGGATGGATCGCTTTTTCGAACGCGCGATAACCCTCCGAAGCTACCGGGCGAGTGGAGGATATACGGGTTGGCGCATGGGAGGTCTCCTTCGGGAGATTTCTTATGTGCCTTTTGAACGGTCCCGTGAACATAGCGGAGTTAAGCGAGCGGTGTTGTGCCCAATAACACAACCAGGCCCAGACTCCATCGAACGGTGCTATGAATTCTCCGCGGCAGTGCAACCTTACTCCGGAAGGAGGACGGGTTGGGTGGGTACGTCCGCGACGTGTTCCCTGGACACCTCCAACGGAATGACGAATCCAGCCGACGGGCAGATTCTAGTCAAGAGGTAACTGAACCCCACTAAACAATTTCGGCAACGAAATTAACACTGGACGGCGGGGTTCGAATATGAAGGATAGATAGAAGCCAGTAGCGTATACCCGACGGGTGATGGAGCACAGGAAGGACCAGTGCGATGGTTCCGGCCTTCACAATCAATGTCCCTATCTACTCTTTGAGTAAAGGGCAAGTCGCCACCTTCACGTGGTCTCAAAGGAATACTGACCCTTCGGGGTTTGCTAAGAGCGACCAAGTCTATAGCGTATATGACCGCCTCGAGTGCACGGGGCGGGTGGCTAAGCGTGTTTTCCCTTCTAGGACGGGCACGTGCTAGTTAGTTTACACCCGCAAGTGGCCATGGCATCATACACAATATGTGAGAACGGTGAGGGATGGATCGCTTTTTCGAACGCGCGATAACCCTCCGATGCTACCGGGCGAGTGGAGGATATACGGGTTGGCGCATGGCAGGTCTCCTTCGGGAGTTTTCTTATGTGCCTTTTGAACGGTCCCGTGAATATAGCGGAGTTAAGCGAGCGGTGTTGTGCCCAATAACACAAGTAGGCCCAGACTCCATCGAACGGTGCTATGAATTCTCCGCGGCAGTGCAACCTTACTCCGGAAGGAGGACGGGTTGGGTGGGTACGTCCGCGACGTGTTCCCTGGACACCTCCAACGGAATGACGAATCCAGCCGACGGGCAGATTCTAGTCAAGAGGTAACTGAACCCCACTAAACAATTTCGGCAACGAAATTAACACTGGACGGCGGGGTTCGAATATGAAGGATAGATAGAAGCCAGTAGCGTATACCCGACGGGTGATGGAGCACAGGAAGGACCAGTGCGATGGTTCCGGCCTTCACAATCAATGTCCCTATCTACTCTTTGAGTAAAGGGCAAGTCGCCACCTTCACGTGGTCTCAAAGGAATACTGACCCTTCGGGGTTTGGTAAGAGCGACCAAGTCTATAGCGTATATGACCGCCTCGAGTGCACGGGGCGGGTGGCTAAGCGTGTTTTCCCTTCTAGGACGGGCACGTGCTAGTTAGTTTACACCCGCAAGTGGCCATGGCATCATACACAATATGTGAGAACGGTGAGGGATGGATCGCTTTTTCGAACGCGCGATAACCCTCCGATGCTACCGGGCGAGTGGAGGATATACGGGTTGGCGCATGGCAGGTCTCCTTCGGGAGTTTTCTTATGTGCCTTTTGAACGGTCCCGTGAATATAGCGGAGTTAAGCGAGCGGTGTTGTGCCCAATAACACAAGTAGGCCCAGACTCCATCGAACGGTGCTATGAATTCTCCGCGGCAGTGCAACCTTACTCCGGAAGGAGGACGGGTTGGGTGGGTACGTCCGCGACGTGTTCCCTGGACACCTCCAACGGAATGACGAATCCAGCCGACGGGCAGATTCTAGCCAAGAGGTGACTGAACCCCACTAAACAATTTCGGCAACGAAATTAACACTGGACGGCGGGGTTCGAATATGAAGGATAGATAGAAGCCAGTAGCGTATACCCGACGGGTGATGGAGCACAGGCAGGACCATTGCGATGGTTCCGGCCTTCACAATCAATGTCCCTATCTACTCTTTGAGTAAAGGGCAAGTCGCCACCTGCACGTGGTCTCAAAGGAATACTGAACCTTCGGGGTTTGCTAAGAGCGACCAAGGCTATAGCGTATATGACCGCCTCGAGTGCACGGGGCGGGTGGCTAAGCGTGTTTTCCGTTCTAGGACGGGCACGTGCTAGTTAGTTACACCCGCAAGTGGCCATGGCATCATACACAATATGTGAGAACGGTGAGGGATGGATCGCTTTTTCGAACGCGCGATAACCCTCCGACGCTACCGGGCGAGTGGAGGATATACGGGTTGGCGCATGGGAGGTCTCCTTCGGGAGATTTCTTATGTGCCTTTTGAACGGTCCCGTGAACATAGCGGAGTTAAGCGAGCGGTGTTGTGCCCAATAACACAACCAGGCCCAGACTCCATCGAACGGTGCTATGAATTCTCCGCGGCAGTGCAACCTTACTCGGGAAGGAGGACGGGTTGGGTGGGTACGTCCGCGACGTGTTCCCTGGACACCTCCAACGGAATGACGAATCCAGCCGACGGGCAGATTCTAGCCAAGAGGTGACTGAACCCCACTAAACAATTTCGGCAACGAAATTAACACTGGACGGCGGGGTTCGAATATGAAGGATAGATAGAAGCCAGTAGCGTATACCCGACGGGTGATGGAGCACAGGCAGGACCAGTGCGATGGTTCCGGCCTTCACAATCAATGTCCCTATCTACTCTTTGAGTAAAGGGCAAGTCGCCACCTTCACGTGGTCTCAAAGGAATACTGACCCTTCGGGGTTTGCTAAGAGCGACCAAGGCTATAGCGTATATGACCGCCTCGAGTGCACGGGGCGGGTGGCTAAGCGTGTTTTCCGTTCTAGGACGGGCACGTGCTAGTTAGTTACACCCGCAAGTGGCCATGGCATCATACACAATATGTGAGAACGGTGAGGGATGGATCGCTTTTTCGAACGCGCGATAACCTTCCGAAGCTACCGGGCGAGTGGAGGATATACGGGTTGGCGCATGGGAGGTCTCCTTCGGGAGATTTTTTATGTGCCTTTTGAACGGTCCCGTGAACATAGCGGGGTTAAGCGAGCGGTGTTGTCCCCAATAACACAACCAGGCCCAGACTCCATCGAACGGTGCTATGAATTCTCCGCCGCAGTGCAACCTTACTTCGGAAGGAGGACGGGTTGGGTGGGTACGTCCGCGACGTGTTCCCTGGAAACCTCCAACGGAATGACGAATCCAGCCGACGGGCAGATTCTAGGCAAGAGGTGACTGAACCCCACTAAACAATTTCGGCAACGAAATTAACACTGGACGGCGGGGTTCGAATATGAAGGATAGATAGAAGCCAGTAGCGTATACCCGACGGGTGATGGAGCACAGGCAGGACCATTGCGATGGTTCCGGCCTTCACAATCAATGTCCCTATCTACTCTTTGAGTAAAGGGCAAGTCGCCACCTTCACGTGGTCTCAAAGGAATACTGACCCTTCGGGGTTTGCTAAGAGCGACCAAGGCTATAGCGTATATGACCGCCTCGAGTGCACGGGGCGGGTGGCTAAGCGTGTTTTCCGTTCTAGGACGGGCACGTGCTAGTTAGTTTACACCCGCAAGTGGCCATGGCATCATACACAATATGTGAGAACGGTGAGGGATGGATCGCTTTTTCGAACGCGCGATAACGCTCCGAAGCTACCGGGCGAGTGGAGGATATACGGGTTGGCGCATGGGAGGTCTCCTTCGGGAGATGTCTTATGTGCCTTTTGAACGGTCCCGTGAACATAGCGGAGTTAAGCGAGCGGTGTTGTGCCCAATAACACAACCAGGCCCAGACTCCATCGAACGGTGCTATGAATTCTCCGCGGCAGTGCAACCTTACTCCGGAAGGAGGACGGGTTGGGTGGGTACGTCCGCGACGTGTTCCCTGGACACCTCCAACGGAATGACGAATCCAGCCGACGATCAGATTCTAGCCAAGAGGTGACTGAACCCCACTAAACAATTTCGGCAACGAAATTAACACTGGACGGCGGGGTTCGAATATGAAGGATAGATAGAAGCCAGTAGCGTATACCCGACGGGTGATGGAGCACAGGCAGGACCATTGCGATGGTTCCGGCCTTCACAATCAATGTCCCTATCTACTCTTTGAGTAAAGGGCAAGTCGCCACCTTCACGTGGTCTCAAAGGAATACTGACCCTTCGGGGTTTGCTAAGAGCGACCAAGGCTATAGCGTATATGACCGTCTCGAGTGCACGGGGCGGGTGGCTAAGCGTGTTTTCCGTTCTAGGACGGGCACGTGCTAGTTAGTTACACCCGCAAGTGGCCATGGCATCATACACAATATGTGAGAACGATGAGGGATGGATCGCTTTTTCGAACGCGCGATAACCTTCCGAAGCTACCGCGCGAGTGGAGGATATACGGGTTGGCGCATGGGAGGTCTCCTTCGGGAGATTTTTTATGTGCCTTTTGAACGGTCCCGTGAACATAGCGGAGTTAAGCGAGCGGTGTTGTCCCCAATAACACAACCAGGCCCAGACTCCATCGAACGGTGCTATGAATTCTCCGCGGCAGTGCAACCTTACTTCGGTAGGAGGACGGGTTGGGTGGGTACGTCCGCGACGTGTTCCCTGGAAACCTCCAACCGAATGACGAATCCAGCCGACGGGCAGATTCTAGCCAAGAGGTGACTGAACCCCACTAAACAATTTCGGCAACGAAATTAACACTGGACGGCGGGGTTCGAATATGAAGGATAGATAGAAGCCAGTAGCGTATACCCGACGGGTGATGGAGCACAGGCCGGACCATTGCGATGGTTCCGGCCTTCACAATCAATGTCCCTATCTACTCTTTGAGTAAAGGGCAAGTCGCCACCTTCACGTGGTCTCAAAGGAATACTGACCCTTCGGGGTTTGCTAAGAGCGACCAAGTCTATAGCGTATATGACCGCCTCGAGTGCACGGGGCGGGTGGCTAAGCGTGTTTTCCCTTCTAGGACGGGCACGTGCTAGTTAGTTTACACCCGCAAGTGGCCATGGCATCATACACAATATGTGAGAACGGTGAGGGATGGATCGCTTTTTCGAACGCGCGATAACCCTCCGATGCTACCGGGCGAGTGGAGGATATACGGGTTGGCGCATGGCAGGTCTCCTTCGGGAGTTTTCTTATGTGCCTTTTGAACGGTCCCGTGAATATAGCGGAGTTAAGCGAGCGGTGTTGTGCCCAATAACACAAGTAGGCCCAGACTCCATCGAACGGTGCTATGAATTCTCCGCGGCAGTGCAACCTTACTCCGGAAGGAGGACGGGTTGGGTGGGTACGTCCGCGACGTGTTCCCTGGACACCTCCAACGGAATGACGAATCCAGCCGACGGGCAGATTCTAGCCAAGAGGTGACTGAACCCCACTAAACAATTTCGGCAACGAAATTAACACTGGACGGCGGGGTTCGAATATGAAGGATAGATAGAAGCCAGTAGCGTATACCCGACGGGTGATGGAGCACAGGCAGGACCATTGCGATGGTTCCGGCCTTCACAATCAATGTCCCTATCTACTCTTTGAGTAAAGGGCAAGTCGCCACCTGCACGTGGTCTCAAAGGAATACTGACCCTTCGGGGTTTGCTAAGAGCGACCAAGGCTATAGCGTATATGACCGCCTCGAGTGCACGGGGCGGGTGGCTAAGCGTGTTTTCCGTTCTAGGACGGGCACGTGCTAGTTAGTTTACACCCGCAAGTGGCCATGGCATCATACACAATATGTGAGAACGGTGAGTGATGGATCGCTTTTTCGAACGCGCGATAACCCTCCGAAGCTACCGGGCGAGTGGAGGATATACGGGATGGCGCATGGGAGGTCTCCTTCGGGAGATTTCTTATGTGCCTTTTGAACGGTCCCGTGAACATAGCGGAGTTAAGCGAGCGGTGTTGTGCCCAATAACACAACCAGGCCCAGACTCCATCGAACGGTGCTATGAATTCTCCGCGGCAGTGCAACCTTACTCCGGAAGGAGGACGGGTTGGGTGGGTACGTCCGCGACGTGTTCCCTGGACACCTCCAACGGAATGACGAATCCAGCCGACGGGCAGATTCTAGTCAAGAGGTAACTGAACCCCACTAAACAATTTCGGCAACGAAATTAACACTGGACGGCGGGGTTCGAATATGAAGGATAGATAGAAGCCAGTAGCGTATACCCGACGGGTGATGGAGCACAGGAAGGACCAGTGCGATGGTTCCGGCCTTCACAATCAATGTCCCTATCTACTCTTTGAGTAAAGGGCAAGTCGCCACCTTCACGTGGTCTCAAAGGAATACTGACCCTTCGGGGTTTGCTAAGAGCGACCAAGTCTATAGCGTATATGACCGCCTCGAGTGCACGGGGCGGGTGGCTAAGCGTGTTTTCCCTTCTAGGACGGGCACGTGCTAGTTAGTTTACACCCGCAAGTGGCCATGGCTTCATACACAATATGTGAGAACGGTGAGGGATGGATCGCTTTTTCGAACGCGCGATAACCCTCCGATGCTACCGGGCGAGTGGAGGATATACGGGTTGGCGCATGGGAGGTCTCCTTCGGGAGATTTCTTATGTGCCTTTTGAACGGTCCCGTGAACTTAGCGGAGTTAAGCGAGCGGTGTTGTGCCCAATAACACAACCAGGCCCAGACTCCATCGAACGGTGCTATGAATTCTCCGCGGCAGTGCAACCTTACTCCGGAAGGAGGACGGGTCGGGTGGGTACGTCCGCGACGTGTTCCCTGGACACCTCCAACGGAATGACGAATCCAGCCGACGGGCAGATTCTAGCCAAGAGGTGACTGAAAACCACTAAACAATTTCGGCAACGAAATTAAAACTGGACGGCGGGGTCCGAATATGAAGGATGGAAAGAAGCCAGTAGCGTATACCCGAAGGGTGATGGAGCACAGGCAGGACCATTGCGATGGTTCCGGCCTTCACAATCAATGTCCCTATCTACTCTTTGAGTAAAGGGCAAGTCGCCACCTTCACGTGGTCTCAAAGGAATACTGACCCTTCGGGGTTTGCTAAGAGCGACCAAGGCTATAGCGTATATGACCGCCTCGAGTGCACGGGGCGGGTGGTTAAGCGTGTTTTCCGTTTTAGGACGGGCACGTGCTAGTTAGTTACACCCGCAAGTGGCCATGGCATCATACACAATATGTGAGAACGGTGAGGGATGGATCGCTTTTTCGAACGCGCGATAAGCCTCCGAAGCTACCGGGCGAGTGGAGGATATACGGGTTGGCGCATGGGAGGTCTCCTTCGGGAGATTTCTTATGTGCCTTTTGAACGGTCCCGTGAACATAGCGGAGTTAAGCGAGCGGTGTTGTGCCCAATAACACAACCAGGCCCAGACTCCATCGAACGGTGCTATGAATTCTCCGCGGCAGTGCAACCTTACTCCGGAAGGAGGACGGGTTGGGTGGGTACGTTCGCGACGTGTTCCCTGGACACCTCCAACGGAATGACGAATCCAGCCGACGGGCAGATTCTAGCCAAGAGGTGACTGAACCCCACTAAACATTTTCGGCAACGAAATTAACACTGGACGGCGGGGTTCGAATATGAAGGATAGATAGAAGCCAGTAGCGTATACCCGAAGGGTGATGGAGCACAGGCAGGACCATTGCGATGGTTCCGGCCTTCACAATCAATGTCCCTATCTACTCTTTGAGTAAAGGGCAAGTCGCCACCTTCACGTGGTCTCAAAGGAATACTGACCCTTCGGGGTTTGCTAAGAGCGACCAAGGCTATAGCGTATATGACCGCCTCGAGTGCACGGGGCGGGTGGCTAAGCGTGTTTTCCGTTCTAGGACGGGCACGTGCTAGTTAGTTTACACCCGCAAGTGGCCATGGCATCATACACAATATGTGAGAACGGTGAGGGATGGATCGCTTTTTCGAACGCGCGATAACCCTCCGAAGCTACCGGGCGAGTGGAGGATATACGGGTTGGTGCATGGGAGGTCTCCTTCGGGAGATTTCTTATGTGCCGTTTGAACGGTCCCGTGAACATAGCGGAGTTAAGCGAGCGGTGTTGTACCCAATAACACAACCAGGCCCAGACTCCATCGAACAGTGCTATGAATTCTCCGCGGCAGTGCAACCTTACTCCGGAAGGAGGACGGGTTGGGTGGGTACGTCCGCGACGTGTTCCCTGGACACCTCCAACGGAATGACGAATCCAGCCGACGGGCAGATTCTAGTCAAGAGGTAACTGAACCCCACTAAACAATTTCGGCAACGAAATTAACACTGGACGGCGGGGTTCGAATATGAAGGATAGATAGAAGCCAGTAGCGTATACCCGACGGGTGATGGAGCACATGCAGGACCAGTGCGATGGTTCCGGCCTTCACAATCAATGTCCCTATCTACTCTTTGAGTAAAGGGCAAGTCGCCACCTTCACGTGGTCTCAAAGGAATACTGACCCTTCGGGGTTTGCTAAGAGCGACCAAGTCTATAGCGTATATGACCGACTCGAGTGCACGGGGCGGGTGGCTAAGCGTGTTTTCCCTTCTAGGACGGGCACGTGCTAGTTAGTTTACACCCGCAAGTGGCCATGGCATCATACACAATATGTGAGAACGGTGAGGGATGGATCGTTTTTTCGAACGCGCGATAACCCTCCGATGCTACCGGGCGAGTGGAGGATATACGGGATGGCGCATGGCAGGTCTCCTTCGGGAGATTTCTTATGTGCCTTTTGAACGGTCCCGTGAACATAGCGGAGTTAAGCGAGCGGTGTTGTGCCCAATAACACAACCAGGCCCAGACTCCATCGAACGGTGCTATGAATTCTCCGCGGCAGTGCAACCTTACTCCGGAAGGAGGACGGGTTGGGTGGGTACGTCCGCGACGTGTTCCCTGGACACCTCCAACGGAATGACGAATCCAGCCGACGGGCAGATTCTAGCCAAGAGGTGACTGAACCCCACTAAACATTTTCGGCAACGAAATTAACACTGGACGGCGGGGTTCGAATATGAAGGATAGATAGAAGCCAGTAGCGTATACCCGAAGGGTGATGGAGCACAGGCAGGACCATTGCGATGGTTCCGGCCTTCACAATCAATGTCCCTATCTACTCTTTGAGTAAAGGGCAAGTCGCCACCTTCACGTGGTCTCAAAGGAATACTGACCCTTCGGGGTTTGCTAAGAGCGACCAAGGCTATAGCGTATATGACCGCCTCGAGTGCACGGGGCGGGTGGCTAAGAGTGTTTTCCGTTCTAGGACGGGCACGTGCTAGTTAGTGTACACCCGCAAGTGGCCATGGCATCATACACAATATGTGAGAACGGTGAGGGATGGATCGCTTTTGCGAACGCGCGATAACCCTCCGAAGCTACCGGGCGAGTGGAGGATATACGGGTTGGCGCATGGGAGGTCTCCTTCGGGAGATTTCTTATGTGCCTTTTGAACCGTCCCGTGAACATAGCGGAGTTAAGCGAGCGGTGTTATGCCCAATCACACAACCAGGCCCAGACTCTATCGAACGGTGCTATGAATTCTCCGCGGCAGTGCAACCTTACTCCGGAAGGAGGACGGGTTGGGTGGGTACGTCCGCGACGTGTTCCCTGGACACCTCCAACGGAATGACGAATCCAGCCGACGGGCAGATTCTAGCCAAGAGGTGATTGAACCCCACTAAACAATTTCGGCAACGAAATTAACACTGGACGGCGGGGTTCGAATATGAAGGATAGATAGAAGCCAGTAGCGTATACCCGACGGGTGATGGAGCACAGGCAGGACCATTGCGATGGTTCCGGCCTTCACAATCAATGTCCCTATCTACTCTTTGAGTAAAGGGCACGTCGCCACCTTCACGTGGTCTCAAAGGAATACTGACCCTTCGGGGTTTGCTAAGAGCGACCAAGGCTATAGCGTATATGACCGCCTCGAGTGCACGGGGCGGGTGGCTAAGCGTGTTTTCCGTTCTAGGACGGGCACGTGCTAGTTAGTTTAGACCCGCAAGTGGCCATGGCATCATACACAATATGTGAGAACGGTGAGGGATGGATCGCTTTTTCGAACGCGCGATAACCCTCCGAAGCTACCGGGCGAGTGGAGGATATACGGGTTGGCGCATGGGAGGTCTCCTTCGGGAGATTTCTTATGTGCCGTTTGAACGGTCCCGTGAACATAGCGGAGTTAAGCGAGCGGTGTTGTGCCCAATAACACAACCAGGCCCAGACTCCATCGAACAGTGCTATGAATTCTCCGCGGCAGTGCAACCTTACTCCGGAAGGAGGACGGGTTGGGTGGGTACGTCCGCGACGTGTTCCCTGGACACCTCCAACGGAATGACGAATCCAGCCGACGGGCAGATTCTAGTCAAGAGGTAACTGAACCCCACTCAACAATTTCGGCAACGAAATTAACACTGGACGGCGGGGTTCGAATATGAAGGATAGATAGAAGCCAGTAGCGTATACCCGACGGGTGATGGAGCACAGGCAGGACCAGTGCGATGGTTCCGGCCTTCACAATCAATGTCCCTATCTACTCTTTGAGTAAAGGGCAAGTCGCCACCTTCACGTGGTCTCAAAGGAATACTGACCCTTCGGGGTTTGCTAAGAGCGACCAAGTCTATAGCGTATATGACCGCCTCGAGTGCACGGGGCGGGTGGCTAAGCGTGTTTTCCCTTCTAGGACGGGCACGTGCTAGTTAGTTTACACCCGCAAGTGGCCATGGCATCATACACAATATGTGAGAACGGTGAGGGATGGATCGCTTTTTCGAACGCGCGATAACCTTCCGAAGCTACCGGGCGAGTGGAGGATATACGGGTTGGCGCATGGGAGGTCTCCTTCGGGAGATTTTTTATGTGCCTTTTGAACGGTCCCGTGAACATAGCGGAGTTAAGCGAGCGGTGTTGTCCCCAATAACACAACCAGGCCCAGACTCCATCGAACGGTGCTATGAATTCTCCGCGGCAGTGCAACCTTACTTCGGTAGGAGGACGGGTTGGGTGGGTACGTCCGCGACGTGTTCCCTGGAAACCTCCAACCGAATGACGAATCCAGCCGACGGGCAGATTCTAGCCAAGAGGTGACTGAACCCCACTAAACAATTTCGGCAACGAAATTAACACTGGACGGCGGGGTTCGAATATGAAGGATAGATAGAAGCCAGTAGCGTATACCCGACGGGTGATGGAGCACAGGCCGGAGCATTGCGATGGTTCCGGCCTTCACAATCAATGTCCCTATCTACTCTTTGAGTAAAGGGCAAGTCGCCACCTTCACGTGGTCTCAAAGGAATACTGACCCTTCGGGGTTTGCTAAGAGCGACCAAGTCTATAGCGTATATGACCGCCTCGAGTGCACGGGGCGGGTGGCTAAGCGTGTTTTCCGTTCTAGGACGGGCACGTGCTAGTTAGTTTACACCCGCAAGTGGTCATGGCATCATACACAATATGTGAGAACGGTGAGGGATGGATCGCTTTTGCGAACGCGCGATAACCCTCCGAAGCTACCGGGCGAGTGGAGGATATACGGGTTGGCGCATGGCAGGTCTCCTTCGGGAGTTTTCTTATGTGCCTTTTGAACGGTCCCGTGAATATAGCGGAGTTAAGCGAGCGGTGTTGTGCCCAATAACACAAGTAGGCCCAGACTCCATCGAACGGTGCTATGAATTCTCCGCGGCAGTGCAACCTTACTCCGGAAGGAGGACGGGTTGGGTGGGTACGTCCGCGACGTGTTCCCTGGACACCTCCAACGGAATGACGAATCCAGCCGACGGGCAGATTCTAGCCAAGAGGTGACTGAACCCCACTAAACAATTTCGGCAACGAAATTAACACTGGACGGCGGGGTTCGAATATGAAGGATAGATAGAAGCCAGTAGCGTATACCCGACGGGTGATGGAGCACAGGCAGGACCATTGCGATGGTTCCGGCCTTCACAATCAATGTCCCTATCTACTCTTTGAGTAAAGGGCAAGTCGCCACCTGCACGTGGTCTCAAAGGAATACTGACCCTTCTGGGTTTGCTAAGAGCGACCAAGGCTATAGCGTATATGACCGCCTCGAGTGCACGGGGCGGGTGGCTAAGCGTGTTTTCCGTTCTAGGACGGGCACGTGCTAGTTAGTTACACCCGCAAGTGGCCATGGCATCATACACAATATGTGAGAACGGTGAGGGATGGATCGCTTTTTCGAACGCGCGATAACCCTCCGACGCTACCGGGCGAGTGGAGGATATACGGGTTGGCGCATGGGAGGTCTCCTTCGGGAGATTTCTTATGTGCCTTTTGAACGGTCCCGTGAACATAGCGGAGTTAAGCGAGCGGTGTTGTGCCCAATAACACAACCAGGCCCAGACTCCATCGAACGGTGCTATGAATTCTCCGCGGCAGTGCAACCTTACTCGGGAAGGAGGACGGGTTGGGTGGGTACGTCCGCGACGTGTTCCCTGGACACCTCCAACGGAATGACGAATCCAGCCGACGGGCAGATTCTAGCCAAGAGGTGACTGAACCCCACTAAACAATTTCGGCAACGAAATTAACACTGGACGGCGGGGTTCGAATATGAAGGATAGATAGAAGCCAGTAGCGTATACCCGACGGGTGATGGAGCACAGGCAGGACCATTGCGATGGTTCCGGCCTTCACAATCAATGTCCCTATCTACTCTTTGAGTAAAGGGCAGGTCGCCACCTTCACGTGGTCTCAAAGGAATACTGACCCTTCGGGGTTTGCTAAGAGCGACCAAGGCTATAGCGTATATGACCGTCTCGAGTGCACGGGGCGGGTGGCTAAGCGTGTTTTCCGTTCTAGGACGGGCACGTGCTAGTTAGTTACACCCGCAAGTGACCATGGCATCATACACAATATGTGAGAACGATGAGGGATGGATCGCTTTTTCGAACGCGCGATAACCTTCCGAAGCTACCGCGCGAGTGGAGGATATACGGGTTGGCGCATGGGAGGTCTCCTTCGGGAGATTTTTTATGTGCCTTTTGAACGGTCCCGTGAACATAGCGGAGTTAAGCGAGCGGTGTTGTCCCCAATAACACAACCAGGCCCAGACTCCATCGAACGGTGCTATGAATTCTCCGCGGCAGTGCAACCTTACTTCGGTAGGAGGACGGGTTGGGTGGGTACGTCCGCGACGTGTTCCCTGGAAACCTCCAACCGAATGACGAATCCAGCCGACGGGCAGATTCTAGCCAAGAGGTGACTGAACCCCACTAAACAATTTCGGCAACGAAATTAACACTGGACGGCGGGGTTCGAATATGAAGGATAGATAGAAGCCAGTAGCGTATACCCGACGGGTGATGGAGCACAGGCCGGACCATTGCGATGGTTCCGGCCTTCACAATCAATGTCCCTATCTACTCTTTGAGTAAAGGGCAAGTCGCCACCTTCACGTGGTCTCAAAGGAATACTGACCCTTCGGGGTTTGCTAAGAGCGACCAAGTCTATAGCGTATATGACCGCCTCGAGTGCACGGGGCGGGTGGCTAAGCGTGTTTTCCCTTCTAGGACGGGCACGTGCTAGTTAGTTTACACCCGCAAGTGGCCATGGCATCATACACAATATGTGAGAACGGTGAGGGATGGATCGCTTTTTCGAACGCGCGATAACCCTCCGATGCTACCGGGCGAGTGGAGGATATACGGGTTGGCGCATGGCAGGTCTCCTTCGGGAGTTTTCTTATGTGCCTTTTGAACGGTCCCGTGAATATAGCGGAGTTAAGCGAGCGGTGTTGTGCCCAATAACACAAGTAGGCCCAGACTCCATCGAACGGTGCTATGAATTCTCCGCGGCAGTGCAACCTTACTCCGGCAGGAGGACGGGTTGGGTGGGTACGTCCGCGACGTGTTCCCTGGACACCTCCAACGGAATGACGAATCCAGCCGACGGGCAGATTCTAGCCAAGAGGTGACTGAACCCCACTAAACAATTTCGGCAACGAAATTAACACTGGACGGCGGGGTTCGAATATGAAGGATAGATAGAAGCCAGTAGCGTATACCCGACGGGTGATGGAGCACAGGCAGGACCATTGCGATGGTTCCGGCCTTCACAATCAATGTCCCTATCTACTCTTTGAGTAAAGGGCAAGTCGCCACCTGCACGTGGTCTCAAAGGAATACTGACCCTTCGGGGTTTGCTAAGAGCGACCAAGGCTATAGCGTATATGACCGCCTCGAGTGCACGGGGCGGGTGGCTAAGCGTGTTTTCCGTTCTAGGACGGGCACGTGCTAGTTAGTTTACACCCGCAAGTGGCCATGGCATCATACACAATATGTGAGAACGGTGAGTGATGGATCGCTTTTTCGAACGCGCGATAACCCTCCGAAGCTACCGGGCGAGTGGAGGATATACGGGTTGGCGCATGGGAGGTCTCCTTCGGGAGATTTCTTATGTGCCTTTTGAACGGTCCCGTGAACATAGCGGAGTTAAGCGAGCGGTGTTGTGCCCAATAACACAACCAGGCCCAGACTCCATCGAACGGTGCTATGAATTCTCCGCGGCAGTGCAACCTTACTCCGGAAGGAGGACGGGTTGGGTGGGTACGTCCGCGACGTGTTCCCTGGACACCTCCAACGGAATGACGAATCCAGCCGACGGGCAGATTCTAGTCAAGAGGTAACTGAACCCCACTAAACAATTTCGGCAACGAAATTAACACTGGACGGCGGGGTTCGAATATGAAGGATAGATAGAAGCCAGTAGCGTATACCCGACGGGTGATGGAGCACAGGAAGGACCAGTGCGATGGTTCCGGCCTTCACAATCAATGTCCCTATCTACTCTTTGAGTAAAGGGCAAGTCGCCACCTTCACGTGGTCTCAAAGGAATACTGACCCTTCGGGGTTTGCTAAGAGCGACCAAGTCTATAGCGTATATGACCGCCTCGAGTGCACGGGGCGGGTGGCTAAGCGTGTTTTCCCTTCTAGGACGGGCACGTGCTAGTTAGTTTACACCCGCAAGTGGCCATGGCATCATACACAATATGTGAGAACGGTGAGGGATGGATCGCTTTTTCGAACGCGCGATAACCCTCCGATGCTACCGGGCGAGTGGAGGATATACGGGTTGGCGCATGGCAGGTCTCCTTCGGGAGTTTTCTTATGTGCCTTTTGAACGGTCCCGTGAATATAGCGGAGTTAAGCGAGCGGTGTTGTGCCCAATAACACAAGTAGGCCCAGACTCCATCGAACGGTGCTATGAATTCTCCGCGGCAGTGCAACCTTACTCCGGAAGGAGGACGGGTTGGGTGGGTACGTCCGCGACGTGTTCCCTGGACACCTCCATCGGAATGACGAATCCAGCCGACGGGCAGATTCTAGCCAAGAGGTGACTGAACCCCACTAAACAATTTCGGCAACGAAATTAACACTGGACTGCGGGGTTCGAATATGAAGGATAGATAGAAGCCAGTAGCGTATACCCGACGGGTGATGGAGCACAGGCAGGACCATTGCGATGGTTCCGGCCTTCACAATCAATGTCCCTATCTACTCTTTGAGTAAAGGGCAAGTCGCCACCTGCACGTGGTCTCAAAGGAATACTGACCCTTCGGGGTTTGCTAAGAGCGACCAAGGCTATAGCGTATATGACCGCCTCGAGTGCACGGGGCGGGTGGCTAAGCGTGTTTTCCGTTCTAGGACGGGCACGTGCTAGTTAGTTACACCCGCAAGTGGCCATGGCATCATACACAATATGTGAGAACGGTGAGGGATGGATCGCTTTTTCGAACGCGCGATAACCCTCCGACGCTACCGGGCGAGTGGAGGATATACGGGTTGGCGCATGGGAGGTCTCCTTCGGGAGATTTCTTATGTGCCTTTTGAACGGTCCCGTGAACATAGCGGAGTTAAGCGAGCGGTGTTGTGCCCAATAACACAACCAGGCCCAGACTCCATCGAACGGTGCTATGAATTCTCCGCGGCAGTGCAACCTTACTCGGGAAGGAGGACGGGTTGGGTGGGTACGTCCGCGACGTGTTCCCTGGACACCTCCAACGGAATGACGAATCCAGCCGACGGGCAGATTCTAGCCAAGAGGTGACTGAACCCCACTAAACAATTTCGGCAACGAAATTAACACTGGACGGCGGGGTTCGAATATGAAGGATAGATAGAAGCCAGTAGCGTATACCCGACGGGTGATGGAGCACAGGCAGGACCATTGCGATGGTTCCGGCCTTCACAATCAATGTCCCTATCTACTCTTTGAGTAAAGGGCAAGTCGCCACCTTCACGTGGTCTCAAAGGAATACTGACCCTTCGGGGTTTGCTAAGAGCGACCAAGGCTATAGCGTATATGACCGCCTCGAGTGCACGGGGCGGGTGGCTAAGCGTGTTTTCCGTTCTAGGACGGGCACGTGCTAGTTAGTTACACCCGCAAGTGGCCATGGCATCATACACAATATGTGAGAACGGTGAGGGATGGATCGCTTTTTCGAACGCGCGATAACCTTCCGAAGCTACCGGGCGAGTGGAGGATATACGGGTTGGCGCATGGGAGGTCTCCTTCGGGAGATTTTTTATGTGCCTTTTGAACGGTCCCGTGAACATAGCGGGGTTAAGCGAGCGGTGTTGTCCCCAATAACACAACCAGGCCCAGACTCCATCGAACGGTGCTATGAATTCTCCGCCGCAGTGCAACCTTACTTCGGAAGGAGGACGGGTTGGGTGGGTACGTCCGCGACGTGTTCCCTGGAAACCTCCAACGGAATGACGAATCCAGCCGACGGGCAGATTCTAGGCAAGAGGTGACTGAACCCCACTAAACAATTTCGGCAACGAAATTAACACTGGACGGCGGGGTTCGAATATGAAGGATAGATAAAAGCCAGTAGCGTATACCCGACGGGTGATGGAGCACAGGCAGGACCATTGCGATGGTTCCGGCCTTCACAATCAATGTCCCTATCTACTCTTTGAGTAAAGGGCAAGTCGCCACCTTCACGTGGTCTCAAAGGAATACTGACCCTTCGGGGTTTGCTAAGAGCGACCAAGGCTATAGCGTATATGACCGCCTCGAGTGCACGGGGCGGGTGGCTAAGCGTGTTTTCCGTTCTAGGACGGGCACGTGCTAGTTAGTTTACACCCGCAAGTGGCCATGGCATCATACACAATATGTGAGAACGGTGAGGGATGGATCGCTTTTTCGAACGCGCGATAACGCTCCGAAGCTACCGGGCGAGTGGAGGATATACGGGTTGGCGCATGGGAGGTCTCCTTCGGGAGATGTCTTATGTGCCTTTTGAACGGTCCCGTGAACATAGCGGAGTTAAGCGAGCGGTGTTGTGCCCAATAACACAACCAGGCCCAGACTCCATCGAACGGTGCTATGAATTCTCCGCGGCAGTGCAACCTTACTCCGGAAGGAGGACGGGTTGGGTGGGTACGTCCGCGACGTGTTCCCTGGACACCTCCAACGGAATGACGAATCCAGCCGACGGGCAGATTCTAGCCAAGAGGTGACTGAACCCCACTAAACAATTTCGGCAACGAAATTAACACTGGACGGCCGGGTTCGAATATGAAGGATAGATAGAAGCCAGTAGCGTATACCCGACGGGTGATGGAGCACAGGCAGGACCATTGCGATGGTTCCGGCCTTCACAATCAATGTCCCTATCTACTCTTTGAGGAAAGGGCAAGTCGCCACCTTCACGTGGTGTCAAAGGAATACTGACCCTTCGGGGTTTGCTAAGAGCGACTAAGGCTATAGCGTATATGACCGCCTCGAGTGCACGGGGCGGGTGGCTAAGCGTGTTTTCCGTTCTAGGACGGGCACGTGCTAGTTAGTTACACCCGCAAGTGGCCATGGCATCATACACAATATGTGAGAACGGTGAGGGATGGATCGCTTTTTCGAACGCGCGATAACCCTCCGAAGCTACCGGGCGAGTGGAGGATATACGGGTTGGCGCATGGGAGGTCTCCTTCGGGAGATTTCTTATGTGCCTTTTGAACGGTCCCGTGAACATAGCGGAGTTAAGCGAGCGGTGTTGTGCCCAATAACACAACCAGGCCCAGACTCCATCGAACGGTGCTATGAATTCTCCGCGGCAGTGCAACCTTACTCCGGCAGGAGGACGGGTTGGGTGGGTACGTCCGCGACGTGTTCCCTGGACACCTCCAACGGAATGACGAATCCAGCCGACGGGCAGATTCTAGCCAAGAGGTGACTGAACCCCACTAAACAATTTCGGCAACGAAATTAACACTGGACGGCGGGGTTCGAATATGAAGGATAGATAGAAGCCAGTAGCGTATACCCGACGGGTGATGGAGCACAAGCAGGACCATTGCGATGGTTCCGGCCTTCACAATCAATATCCCTATCTACTAGTCGAGCGCTGACCACCGAGGTGAACGGACGTGTCTCATAGGAGCTCCCGAGCCATTAGAGAACCGACCAATCCCAGCGAATCGTGTTAGAGCCGAAAATAGTTTTGAAGTGAAAGTCAAGTTAAAAATATATAAATCCCAAGTAGCCCACCAATAGAGAGCAAGCTGAGGAGCGTGAGCCGAGAACCCACCGGCGAGCCAATAGGAGCGCTCGCTGGGCTCCGGTCACCGCACCGTGTAGCGACCCAGCACCAACACCTCTCGTCAGCCAATCAGCGACGAGGAGCCCCGGACCCACTGGCGCTCCAATCAGGAGAGAGCGGTCACCCAACTGGGTACTTACCCCAGGCAGGCACCCCCACCACAGACCCTTTGGCCAATCAGAACGCAGCTTCGCTGCCACTCTGAGAGGCTAGATAGGATACACAGGAAGGGGATACCGGATCAGTTGATTTAGTAGCACCAGCAAGTGAGGATCACCGGAGGAAGCCTCCTCCCCCCCCCCCTCCGGGGGGAACCCAACCTAGGACAAAAACTCTGGTCGCAAATTCTGAATCCAACTCTACGCAAATTCGCAAATCACAAACACAAACTCTGGTCGCAAGTTGCAATCCGACGTAAACCTGAGTGCTCTGTTCGCAAATTCGTACAGCTCAAGGACCCTGTTCGCAAATTATAAACGTACCATACCACAAACTGTGTTAAGTCGGAAAGTGTAGAAGTAAAAGCCAAGTGATAAGTGAAAATCTCAACCAGTGCAGATCAAGCTGAGGTGTAATACTCAGTGCGTAAGCCAAAAGAAGCCCACGCGCGCGCCATGAGGCGCGCATGCCGGGCATCGGTCACCGCACTGCGTAACGACCCAGCCCTGACACTTCCCGTTAGCCAATTAGAGACAAGGAGCTCCGGACTCACCGGCGCCCCAATCGGGAGATAGCGGTCACCCAACTGGGTACTGACCCCAGGCAGACAAGACGAGAAGCTCCAGAGAGAGCGGTCACCCATCTGGGTATCTACCCTAGGCTTCTGACCCACCAGCGGGCCAATCAGAAGAGGGCGGTCACCCAACTGGGTACTTACCCCAAGCAGACACAACGAGACGTTCCAGAAAGAGCGGTCACCCATCTGGGTACTAACCCCAGGCAGACTTCTGACCCACCAGCGGGTCAATCAGAAGAGAGTGTCACCCAACCGAGTACTTACCCCAGACAGAAAAGACAAGGAGTCCCCGGACTCACCTGCGCACCAATTAGGATAGAGCGGTCACCCATCCGGGTACTGACCCCAGCCAAACTCTTGACCCACCGGCGGGCCAATCAGGAAAGAGCGGTCACCCAACTGGGTACTTACCCCAGGCAGACTTCCGACCCACCGGCGGACCAATCAGGAGAAGGCGGTCACCCAACTGGGTACTTACCCGAAATCGACTCCTGACCCACCGGCGGGCCAATCAGAAGACAGCGGTCACCCAACCGGGTACTTACCCCAGACAGACAACAACGAAGCACCAGATCCACCAGCGCACCAATCAGGAGTGAGCGGTCACCCAACTGGGTACTTACCCCGGGCTGACTCTCGAACCGCAGTGGGCCAATCATAAAAAAGCGGTCACCCAACTGGGTACTTACCCCAAACAGACATAACGAGGAACTCTGAACCTACAGTCCCCTCCCCCACCCCCCTTTCCGGGGGATACCCGAACTAGAATAACACTCTGTTCGCAAATTCTGAATTCAACCTTACATTCGCAAACTACAATCTGACGTAAACCCAATACCCTACACGTAACTCACACCCAGACGTACCAAACCACGAACTAAGCACTAGCTACCTCCAGCCCCACCATGGGTAATTCTGGGGACGACCCGAGTGGGAAATCCCGGAAAACACCAAAGGGGCAAAAACCATCGAAAAAAAATAAAAACGAAAAAAGTGAAAAAAGTGAAAAAATTGTGAAAAGTGAGAAGGTGGGCAAAATTGAATCAGAAATAGAGGAAACGGATTCCAACTATATCCATACCTGGCAGGATAAAGAAAACACCGGTCCCAGCGATCCGAATACTGAGTTTAACCTCGTTGAACGGAAAAAGAAGAAGAAGATAAGACCTAAAAGACCCCTCCCGGACTCCTCAAGCTCAGAAGAAGCTGAAGAGGAAGAAAACGAAGAAGGACAAACCAAGGAAGACAAAATTAAGCGGCAGAGAATCAAGAAGACCTCATCGTCCTCTTCATTACCTGAAACACCAATACCGGCACCACGCAAAACAGCTACGCCTCATGATTCAAACATGGAGGAGGAGATCGAACAATACGAAGAGTTGTGTGCAGAGGATGATGGCCAAGGTCCTCACCCTCATCCGAAGGACTCACAACCTGACAACCAGGAACCTGTACCAGCAAAAGACGACATTGACTCAGTCAGGGCCCTGTCTAAGAGGGTTCTTGCAGGGCTGGGCCTCATCAGGGATGTCTGCCACAGATACAAAGTCAACCGGAGTGCCTGGACGGCCATAGAAGCCCAGCTGGAAGAGATCCAGTCATCGGTCTGGGACCTCTCTGCCATGAACGTCGAACTAACAGGAAGAACGATGGAACTCAGGGACTTACTCCGAACAGTTGGAGCCCAAGCAAACAAGGCCAATACCAGCACTAATCAAGTGGCGGCCCATCCTAAGGTACAACCTCGAAGAGCTCAGCGTTCTGACCCGGCTACCGAAGCAAACCAGGCTGCAGGCAAATCATATGCCGCTGCTGTGTCCAAGGGCAAACCCAGCTCGGGTCTGAGGAGGATCTCCACCCTCATCAACAATAAAAAGGAAGTCCACGCAGTAAAAATCACACCGAATGAAAGCTCGGTTATCAGCACACATGAGGAAGCACGCAAAACATTGCTAAGGGCCATTGACCCAAAAGCCAGTAAGATTGGTATCGTATCAGTTAGCAAAGCCGGGGAAAACAGCCTCATAGTGGAAACGGCTACGGCTAAGGACCTGGAAGTCTTCTCAAGAAGCAAGGAGCTTAAACAAGCCGGACTCAATGCATCCCTCGACTGTAGGAATAACCCGAGGCTCATAGTCCGAAGAGTTCCAGCAGACACTCCTGAAGCTGAGGTACGCCTGTGTATCCAGGACCAGAACCTGAATAATGACTGCGGTACCATCGTAAGACTCTGCCACCGCGTGGGAAAACGGGAAACGGACACCACCAACTGGGTGATAGAAGTAGATCCAGAATCCAGAAAAGAACTCATCAGCAAGGGACGGGTATACATTGGTTGGACCTCGTGCCCAGTCGAAGATTACATTGAATCGTCCAGATGTTTCAAATGCCAAAAGTACGGACACATGGCCAAAAACTGCACCGACAAAATGTTTTGCTCCCACTGTGCGGAGGAAGGCCATGCCCACGATGAATGCCAAAACAAAAGTGATCCCCCAAAGTGTGCTAACTGTCTGCGCGCACGCAGAAGTACAGTGAAGCACGGGGCTAACATCACTGGGTGTCCGGCATATAAGGCCAGCGTTGAATGGAGAGTAGCTAGGATCAACTATGGATAGACAGGCAACGATTACAGTCCTTCAGTCAAATATGCAAAGATCCTCCACGGTAGCCACAGAAATAGCTGCTTGTCTAGCTAATGGCACAGCCAACATAATCGCTGCACAGGAACCATATGTAACCCAGGGAAGAATACGCGGACTAGGGCCTCGTACTACCACCATCGCGGACGAAGGCCAGGGTAAAAACCCGCAAGCTGCCATAATATGTAGGAGCGGCACATATACGTTGCTTCGCCTTGACCAGCTTTGCGACTCGCACATGGTCACCACACAGGTCAAGAGTGCATTTGGAGAACTTTACCTGGTGTCCATATACTTCCAGTACGCATTTAGGGTTGACACTGGAATTAACAGGATGGAAAGAGCTCTTCGGATACTCAGAGGCAGACCAGTGATAATAGCTGCAGATGCAAACGCTACCTCCCCACTCTGGGACAAGGTATGCGTACAACGGTACACCCACGATCGTAGGCGGGCAAGAGGAAGGAAGTTGGAAGACTTCATCTCGTCCACTGGTCTTATTGTCCTGAATAGGACAACTGAATATCCAACCTACCGCGGGAATATCCCTGGACATGAGTCCTCCATAGATATCACACTTGCTACGCCTGAGGCGGCTCACCTGGTCTCAAACTGGAGAGTCCTCGATACACTCCACTACCAGTGACCATAGAACCATAGAGATAACAATGTCCACAAGAGAATCGCAACAAGGCACAACGGACCAGCCAAATAGGCTCGCACTAAGCAAGGCCGACTGGCCCAAGTTTACCAGGATCCTCCGTGAAGCAACGGCAAACAGCCCCCTCCTTGAAAGTGATGAAGGCTCAGCTACAGCCACAGCAGACGAACTCGCAGCGGAAACGCAAAGATGTATTCTAGCTGCCTGTGACGCCTCAATACCGCGGAGGCAATGGCACGCCAGGGCAGTCCCGGGATGGACCCCTGAGGTAGCTGCCCTTAAACGAACAACATACAAGGCCCGGAGAAAAATCCAGAGATGTAAGGCCCTGGGAAATAACCAGGACATACAGCCCAGAGTCAGAGAATACCGGGCAGAGCTAGAACCTTCTACAGGAGCACCCTTGCAAAGGCAAGATTCGACAGCTGGAAAGACTTCGTCCAGGAAACCACAGCCGCCAACCCTTGGAGCATACCGTATAAATCGGCTCTCGGGAAGCTTAGGCGAGAGGACCCGCTGAGCTCTCTCAGGTCCCTTGGCACCGAGTCAACAACATGGGAACAATCAGCACGCATCCTGCTAAAGATGCTCACACCGGACGATGACCCTAACAACGACACAAGATCGCAAGGAATCGAGAGAATTCAAACTGAAGGGCAAATGCTTGGACCGGACAAGGAGGCGATGGCCCCAGTCACTGAACAAGAGTTAAAAAAGATCATCTCTAGGATGGGCAACGGCAAAGCGCCAGGCCCGGAAGGAATTGAGGTTGTGGTATTAAAGGCATCCCTCCAAGCCATCCCTGGGAAGCTAAAACTGCTCTATAACGCCTGCATCAAACAAAGTACCTTCCCGGAGGTCTGGAAGACTGCATCGCTTAGGGCAATCTTCAAGGGAGAAAACAAGGACAAAACTGACCCTAAGTCTTACCGACCGATCTGCCTTCTGCCAATCATGGGGAAGGTACTGGAAAAACTTATCCTGAACCGCATCGGGGATATTCTCCTTCGACACCCACGAACTGCAGGGAACCAGTTTGGATTCAGGCCGGGCAAGGGGACCGACGACGCCATCAGTAACGTTGTAGGGAAAATAAAAGACTCTCAGCACAAATACACCGCAGCTATATCATTCGATATATCAGGGGCATTCGACAATCTGTGGTGGCCATCTATCTTGACTGAACTTCAGAATCGCGGCACCTCACCATCGGCCTACAACATCGTATGGAGCTACCTGAGGGATAGGGAGGTCTCTGTCATAGGGAAAAACGCAAAGGAAACAAAGAAAGTCACCAAGGGCTGTCCTCAAGGCTCGGTCATGGGACCAAGTCTCTGGAACCTAGTCTTCGACGAGCTGATCCAGCGCCTGGAGGAAACGGCAGAACCAGTGGCCTACGCAGACGATATACTTGTGGTTATCAGAGCAAACACCCGGAAAAAACATAGAAGAGCAGGCGGACCGAATTGGCCACCTCATAACAGACTGGTGCGGATCGAGAAAGCTGACTGTGTCGGCACCAAAAACGCAAATGGTCCTCTTAAAGGGGAAGCTTGACAGGCCACCAGCAATAAAGCTCGAGGGAAACACCATTAAAGCCCTAACTGATATCAAATACCTAGGGGTCTGGTTAAGCAATGGACAGGCAAAAGGCACGCGATAGAGACCGGACACAAGACCACTGCCCTATTCAGTAAACTGGCCAACCTGGCCCGTGCAAGGTGGGGACTCGCCCATAAGGCCCGTCTAACCTTGTATAAGGGCCTGGCTATACCAATACTTACCTATGGTGCAATAGGCTGGGCAACCAGTGTAAATCAGGTTAACTCACGCCCCCTACTAACAGCGCAAAGAATGGCCCTACTCGCAGCAACTGCGGCATACCGAACAGTCTCTAACGATGCACTAAACGTAATTGCGGGACAGCTACCGATCACGCTCAAGAGTCTCGAAAGGTCATACGCGTACCGCTTCAGAAGAGGCGACATCTTTACCATTGATGGATCCAGCTTCAACACCGACAACGAGGCCAATGAAACCCCGAACAACGCAGCCAAAAGATTACGCCGACTATTCCACCAGCGGTGGCAAAGAACCTGGGACAACACTACCAAGGGTAGAATTACGAGGAGCTTCTTCCCGGATGTACACACCAGAACTGAAATGGAATGGATCACACTGGACCACTATGTGGTCCAGTTTCTTACAGGACACGGAGATTTTAGGGCAAAACTCTTCGAATTTGGTCTCGTGGGAAGCAACGCCTGTGAATGTGGCCGGCTGGAAACGGCGTTCCACGTGCTGTTTTTCTGCCCCAGGTACACTACAGACAGGAAAGGAATGGAACAGTGTTGCCAAAGACTGGGAATCCCATGGCCGGCCGATCCACAGAGGCTTGTCCGAAAGGACGTATATCCGGAATTTAGGGGCTTTGCTAAGAAAGCCCTTCTTAGAAAAAGAGGTAATCCAGAACAGACAGTGACACGGGAACCGGACGAAGAGGAGACCCTCTCCGGTGATCCTGATTAAAAAGAAACCCAAGAACGATCACATAAAACGGCACTAGACGCAAGACATAACCATGACACATACCCAGTACAGATAATAGATATAAGGTGCTAGACTCGTAGAACGCCCCGGGCCCGGGCCACGGCTAGCGCGACACGAGCATTGCCGAAGGGATACCCCACTTTCTCATTTACTTTTCTTCTCTATCTTACTTATTACTCTATTCTATCTCTACACTTTATCCCTTACTTCTACTTCATTCTCCTAACTATTGTATCCTGGAGGCAATGAGCTTACCAGAGCTCGGGAGTGCGACCCCCTTAATCTGGAAGACACTGGAAACAGTGTCGAGCGGGAGATCGCCCCGTTCCAGGGAAACCTCGGTTTCACTGGAGAAAGCGAACCTCGGGGTTGAGCAAGGCCCCCCGCTACGATGAGCGGGGCTCAACATGGTGTTGGACTCGAGGTGGCAGTGTGTATAGATTATTTAAGACGGCAAGCTAGAGCCGCAAACCCGGGCGTGGGAACTGGAGGAGTCGCACTCCAAAGGTAAAACGCCGCGGAATCTCACTTCATGAGTTCCTGAAAAAAATTGCCGATTTGAGAGCTCGATCCCCCATCAGGGGAGGGGGTGTATGGCCTAAGGCTTAGGTAACCCCCAGAGCAAGCGCCAGTAGACGCAATGTAGAACTTGTCCCTATCTACTGGGCTCCAAGTTCTTAAGGGGGAGACTTCGACTTTCCCTTCTTGAGAACAAGTGCCTAGCGCAAACCTCCTCGTGGTGGAGCCCGTCAACGGCGCTGCTTCGGCAGCGGCGGCTAATTGCGCAGGCTATTCGGGGCCCCCGTCACTCCCGCTCCGGAGTCAATCCGGGGCGAGGTGCATGGGGGTTTCCATTGCTCCCCTTAAGGGGGTTCGGCGTCGTGTTGGGCCCCTCCCGCTCGCCTCGGCGGCGGGTGTTGGGCTGGGTGATGGGGTGCGCATCTGATACATGCTGTGGAATGCCAAATCGGATGCACCCCTTTGAGCAGGCACTTATTGCCTGGGGGGTGCAAATGACGCGAACGGCTCAGACAGATACTGCTGGCCCCCGTCGCCCGTGCCTGGCGCCTCTCGCCCCATGTGTATGCGCGGGATGGCCCCGCCCGGACCCCTGGGGAGCGGAGCTTCGGCTCCCTACCACCCCAACCCCCTCCTGTATCCCAGCCCCTTCTCCTAATAATATTTTCTTTCTTTTCAGGTTGTTGTTGTTGTTGTTGTTTTATATGTTGTTATTTTATTTTCAGGTTGTTGTTTTATTTCCAGGTTGTTACTAATATATTTTATTTCAGGTTGTTGCTCGTTTCTCCGTTCCCCCCTGGGGAACGGAGCTACAGCCCCCTACACCCACCCCCAACCACCTTCCCCGTCCCGCAACCTCATCCCTTGGCCCAGGCCCCTCCCAGGGACCCCATCTCCCCCAGGGACTCCCCAGTGATCCCCAGTTACCCCCCAGTGACCCCCAGATCCCCCAGGGATCCTCAAAATCCCCCCAGGGACCTCTCAGACCCCCCAGGGACCCCGAAATACCCCCAGGGACCCTCAAATCCCCCCAGGGACGCCCAGACCCCCCAGGGACCCCCAGATCCTTCCAGGGACCCCCAGGAACCTCCCAGACCCCCCCAGGGACCCCCAAATCCCCCCAGGGACGCCCAGACCCCTCCCAGGGACCCCCAGATCCTTCCAGGGACCCCCAGGAACCTCACAGACCCCCCAGGGACCCCCATACCCCCCCAGGGATCCCCTAGACCCCCCAGACCCCCCCAGACCTCTCCGAGGACCTCCCAGGGACCTCCCCTGGGCTCCCCATGCCCCCCCGTGCCCGTTGTTGTTGCTCTTGTGGCTTTTGTTCTTGTTATTGTTGTTGATTCAGGTACCCTCGGTACTCTGACTTTCTCTCCTTTCAGGTTGTTACGTTTGTCTGTCTGTTATGTTGAACGTTAAGTTTGTCTGTTGCTGTTATTGTTATTATTGTTGTTGTTATTGTTGTTTCTTGTTTCCCTGTTGCTGTTGCTGTTGCTGTTGTTATTGTTACTCGGTTGTTGTTGTTGTTGCTCTGTCGTTGTTGTTGGTGTTGTTGTTGTACTCCAGGTACTCCCGGTACCCTGGTTTCTCTTCTCTTCTTTTCCAGGTTGTTAAGTTTATTGCTTATGTTAAGTCTGTTTGTTGCGTCTGTTGTTGTTGCTGTTAAGTTGTTGCTCCAG
>OX101784.1:1439750-1604750 GCA_944452715.1 Ophion slaviceki
CGTCGAAAAATAATCGACGGAGTCAAGCAATGCGCGTCGATTCGGAAAATCGACTAAGTCGAGCAATGCGCGTCGAAAAATAATCGACGGAGTCAAGCAATGCGCGTCGATTCGAAAAATCGACTAAGTCAAGCAATGCGCGTCGAAAAATAATCGACGGAGTCAAGCAATGCGCGTCGATTCGACAAAATTGACCAAGTCAAGCAATGCGCGTCGAAAAATATTCGACTGGGTCAAGCAATGCGCGTAGATTCGAAAAATCGACTAAGTCAAGCAATGCGCGTCGAAAAATAATCGACGGAGTCAAGCAATGCGCGTCGATTCGGAAAATCGACTAAGTCAAGCAATGCGCGTCGAAAAATAATCGACGGAGTCAAGCAATGCGCGTCGATTCGAAAAATCGACTAAGTCAAGCAATGCGCGTCGAAAAATAATCGACGGAGTCAAGCAATGCGCGTCGATTCGACAAAATTGACTAAGTCAAGCAATGCGCGTCGAAAAATATTCGACTGGGTCAAGCAAGGCGCGTCGATTCGACAAAATTGACCAAGTCAAGCAATGCGCGTCGAAAAATATTCGACTGGGTCAAGCAATGCGCGTCGAAAAATAATCGACGGAGTCAAGCAATGCGCGTCGATTCGAAAAATCGACTAAGTCAAGCAATGCGCGTCGAAAAATAATCGACGGAGTCAAGCAATGCGCGTCGATTCGAAAAATCGACTAAGTCAAGCAATGCGCGTCGAAAAATAATCGACGGAGTCAAGCAATGCGCGTCGATTCGACAAAATTGACTAAGTCAAGCAATGCGCGTTGAAAAATATTCGACTGGGTCAAGCAATGCGCGTCGATTCGAAAAATCGACTAAGTCAAGCAATGCGCGTCGAAAAATAATCGACGGAGTCAAGCAATGCGCGTCGATTCGAAAAATCGACTAAGTCAAGCAATGCGCGTCGAAAAATAATCGACGGAGTCAAGCAATGCGCGTCGATTCGAAAAATCGACTAAGTCAAGCAATGCGCGTCTAAAAATAATCGACGGAGTCAAGCAATGCGCGTCGATTCGAAAAATCGACTAAGTCAAGCAATGCGCGTCGAAAAATAATCGACGGAGTCAAGCAATGCGCGTCGATTCGAAAAATCGACTAAGTTAAGCAATGCGCGTCGATTCGAAAAATCGACTAAGTCAAGCAATGCGCGTCGAAAAATAATCGACGGAGTCAAGCAATGCGCGTCGATTCGACAAAATTGACTAAGTCAAGCAATGCGCGTCGAAAGATATTCGACTGGGTCAAGCAATGCGCGTAGATTCGAAAAATCGACTAAGTCAAGCAATGCGCGTCGAAAAATAATCGACGGAGTCAAGCAATGCGCGTCGATTCGACAAAATTGACTAAGTCAAGCAATGCGCGTCGAAAAATATTCGACTGGGTCAAGCGATGCGCGTCGAAAAATAATCGACGGAGTCAAGCAATGCGCGTCGATTCGACAAAATTGACTAAGTCAAGCAATGCGCGTCGAAAGATATTCGACTGGGTCAAGCAATGCGCGTCGAAAAATATTCGACTGGGTCAAGCAATGCGCGTCGATTCGAAAAATCGACATATCAAGCAATGCGCGTCGACAAATACACGCTTCGACGAAAAAAATATTCTATCTCCTTTTTCGAAGGGTGAATCGGTCTATGCCTCGACGAAAAAATATTTTATCTCATTTTTCTGACTTTTTCTCAGGGTGATCGGTCTACGCCTCGACGAAAAAATATTCCATGTCCCGAAAGGAGCGGTGATCGGTCTACGCGATCGACGACGTTTATTCGGCGCCGATGATCTCGAAAGCGCGAGAACAATCCGCACTCAACTCGCGTCACTGCTAAAACGCGGTGGGTTTAATCTACGCAAATGGTCCGCGAACGATATTGAATTATTAGCGGACATTCCTGCAGTAGGTCACGACCTCGCGATCGACCTATCAAACGACGACTCGGCCGTATTAAAAGTTCTTGGCATCACGTGGCTTCCCAAAGAAGACGCGTTTAGCTTTCAAATCGCAGAAATTCCAGAAACGCGCAGCACTAAGCGCTCGGTGCTTTCGCTGATTGCACGTTTGTTCGACCCACTCGGTTGGGCTTCACCAGTCATTATTAACGCCAAGATACTCATGCAAGACCTATGGCTTGCAAAAATTGATTGGGACGCCGCAGTTCCTCCATCGCTCTTGGAAAGGTGGAATTCTTATCGGCATGATCTGCCTAAATTGTCAACCTTACGCATTCCTCGCTGGATTAGCACCACTGCGCAAGAACATTGTGCCATCGAGCTCCACGGCTTCGCGGACGCGTCACAACGCGCGTTCTCCGCGGTCGTGTATGTACGAGTCTTGAACTCTCCCTCCGACATATCCGTTTCACTTTTAGCGGCCAAATCTAAAGTCGCTCCACTTCAGACAGTCTCCATTCCGCGACTCGAACTGAATGGAGTCGTATTGCTTGTTCCACTGATTGAATACGTCAAACGACAATTAAAATTCGAATCAATTCCCGTGCATGGTTGGACTGACTCAACCGTCGCACTCGCGTGGCTTACCCAGCACCCTTCCCGCTGGAAGCCTTACGTCGCAAATCGGGTCTCCGAGATCCAAACTAAAATGCCCGAGATTAAGTGGCATCATGTCCCTACGCGCGATAATCCCGCGGATTGCGCGTCTCGGGGAATTCCCGTTGATGAATTCCTACAACACCCACTCTGGTGGTCAGGCCCATCTTGGCTTCGCCAGAATTCCGGGTTTTCGCCGAATGCACGACCTTGCGCGACCTCGGACGACGCAGTCGATCCACAAATCGTTCTCCAAGAACAACGCTCCTCAGCGACGACTCACATCGTACAAGATACGGAGGAGTGGGACTTTCCCTCCCGCTTTTCAAGCTGGGGAAAACTGCTTCGAGTTACGGTTATTATTTTCCACTGGCTACGCAAATACCGAACTCGCAAACTCGACCAATCCGCAGCCTCAACTACTCAACTAGTTGAGAACTTAAACGAAGCACGCGACTTTTGGGTCCGCCGCGTTCAACACGCATCCTTCAAGGTGGAAATTCAAGCGCTGCAGTCAAATACGGCACTGCCGCGCTCAAGCCCCCTCAAGCCGCTTAATCCGTTTCTCGACGGGAACGATCTGCTGCGTCTTGGCGGGCGGTTGCGTCACTCTTTCCTTTCTTATGACGAACGATTTCCACGCATTCTACCGCGGCATCACATAAGTGAATTAATCATCGATCAAACGCATTTACGCTCATTGCACGGAGGCAGTCAGCTCACGTTGCGACTTCTTCGCCAAAATTATTGGATTCTCGGTGCGAGATCCCTCGTTAAAGCTCGGATCAATAGGTGTATAACGTGCGTCCGCGAACGCGCTGTTACTGCCAGTCAACTCATGGGAGACCTTCCCTCTCCTCGAGTCAATCCGTCGCCTCCGTTCTCACATTGTGGCGTGGACTATGCCGGTCCATTCCAGGTAATCCCGTATGTAGGACGAGGCCAAAAGGCGCGAAAATATTACGTGGCACTCTTCGTTTGCCTCGCAACACGCGCCGTGCACCTCGAATGCGTCGATGACTACGCGACTTCCGGTTTCCTTGCCGCTTTTCAACGATTCATGAGTAGACGCGGTCGACCGATCGACGTTTACAGCGACAACGGAACGAATTTTCAAGGCGCTGATAACGAATTGCGCCGAACATTCGTGGCCACCCTCAAGAAGTCTGCCTTACGTGATAACTTCATGATGGATGGAATCCGTTGGCATTTTATTCCGGCCTCTGCGCCTCACTTCGGCGGACTGTGGGAAGCTGGAGTGAAAAGCTTTAAGCATCATTTGAAGCGCGTTGTCGGCGCTCATACGTTGTCTCAGCTCGAGCTGTCAACGCTATTATGCAAAATCGAAGCGTGTCTTAATTCACGCCCACTGTCACCCCTCCGCGATGATCCGGAGAGTTTCGACGCACTCACTCTCGGACATTTTTTAATCGGTCGCCCTTTACTCAGCAACCCCGAGCCCTCCTTGCTCGACTTAAAAGAAAACCAGCTTTCCCGTTGGCAAAAGGTGCAGGCTATGCACGAGCATGTCTGGAAAGCTTGGAGGCAAGATTATTTGTGCACGCTGCAACAGCGGGCAAAATGGCGCACGTCTTCGCCGTCCCTAAAAATCGGAGCGCTCGTACTCCTAAAAAACGAATTACTCCCGCCGTCGCGACGGGAATTAGCTCGCGTACTCGATACGCACCCAGGTCCCGATGGTCTAGTTCGCGTCGTAACGCTACGTACCGCGAAAACGATTTTAAAGCGCCCCATTACGAAAGTGTGTCCCCTTCCTTGCGATTCAGCTCCAAGCGCACCGGAGCCTTAATTTTTTTTTCTAGATCTTAAGTTTTCGATTTACTGTCGGGTTTCTAATGTAAAATTCTTTGTCAGTTAGTAAGTTCTCGCAATTAATGTCGGGTCTAAAATTGTACTTGCGAAAAGATCACACGGCAAGCGCTGCGAGAATCTTGAAGCATTTCGTTCCATTCGGAACGAGGCGAGCGGTATGTTCGAAGTTCCATCAATTTAGCGTATTCTCAAATATTAAATTTAAAGTGTTTACAAATTTCTGTTGCTATGCGCGATTGTAGTCCCGGCTCTTCGCGACGGATTATGACGTACGTACGCAAAAACAAGAGCGATTTCGTACTCCCGAATTACCCTTCGGCCCTCGCGATCCTCGGACCCGGTAATACGCGCGTTCTTACCAAAAATTCAGTACTCCTCCGAGCGTCGAATAGCAAAGATAATCTCGCGCTACTCGATCTCGTTTTTCGTCCTCTATACGAAATTTCAATAATTCACGCAACTTGCACTACCGCCAAGTTGCGCTTAATATCAAACCTCGCGTAACCCGCAGCTTCGTCCGCCGTGTGATCCACGCGTAGACACTTAATAAACATTTTAGTAAAACGTAACGACTATTCCAGTGTTTCTTCGTTGTCGGCGCGACCCAAGTTTCCCTTATCCTCAAGAATTAATCCCGTGTTTGCATCGGCGCAAAAATAATATTAAATATACGATCCCACGTTTATCGAAGGACGTGCGCGATCACAGGCTGTTGTGTTTGTTTGTTTGTTTGTTTGTCTGTTATGTTTTGTCGGCTGTTGTTGTTGTTGTGGTCGCTTGTTGCTGTCTTTCTTCCTCTTTCTTCTCTTCTTTCGTTCTCTCTCTCTTTCTTTCCTTTCCTCCTTCCTTCTTTTCTTTTTTTTCAGGTGGGGTGCCCTGGGCCCGGTCTCGCCGTGACCATGGTCGCGGTGATGGCACGGAACCAGGTGCCCCCAACGTACTAATCTGAAGTTTCAGTTACCTTTATTTTATTTTATTTTGTATAATTACAGCGGCCCGTCGCTGCTCCAGGGCACGGGGCCAAAACCTCCGAAACTAGTGGTGGAAGGCATCGTGCCGATGGTCTGCTGGCTGCACGGAGGGTATTTTTGTTTTATGTGTTTGGCTGCAGTCACTAACGATCCCTTCAGGGTACCTGGGGGAACCCTGTCGTATGCACCCCCGAACCGGGCATAGGTGGCGCTGCCCGGGGAGACCTCCTTTCCACCATACTCGTGGGAACAAAAATGGGAAAAATTAAAAACTGTGTGAATGCTGGTGTGACTGGGGACGGACAAGTGGGGGGCCTGGTCGCGCGTTCGAACACCCGCGGGGTGGCTCGGGCGGCAAGGGCGCGGCTTAACCCTCCGAGAGAGTCGGCCCCAGGCGGCCCGCGTCACCCCCGGGGTGCCGGACATGTAGCCGACCGGACCCTGATCGAGGAGTTTGGCCTTCGCGCCGTTCGAGTAGTTCTCGTTAGACACGAGGGGGACCAAGCTAGGCAAGTAAACCAGCCAACCGTGGCTGCGCGCGTTCAGGTAGCTAGCCACGTCACCGTCGAAGCACTCCCAACCCGCCCCCCTGTAGGAACCGCGGTAAATGTGGCCGCACCGGGCGGCCGAGCCTTCGATAGAATCAGGGTGTTGCAGCTGAACGCCAGGCGTTCGGCGGTCGTTTCGGCTGAGGTGCGTTCGCTCGTTGCCGGAAAGCGCCTGGACGTCCTGCTCTTGCAGGAACCATACGTCCGGCGCCAAGGCACGAGCCACACCTTCTATGGACTAGGGACTGGAATGAGGGTCGCTGCTGTCCGCTCAGAACGTCCCTGGGTGGCGGTGGCGGTGTGCAACCCCTCCTTCCAGATGATCTTCCTCTCGCAGCTGAGCACCACGCACTGCGTTTGTGCGATGGTGCAGGCACCCGGCTTCTCTTTCTACGTCGTATCCCACTACTTCCAGTGGAGCGACGAGATTGAGGTGCACCTCAGGCACCTCGAAACGGTGTTTCGTTCGCTGAGGGGGCAGAGAGTTCTTGTCGGACTAGACACCAATGCCCGGTCCTCCCTTTGGGGACCTCAGGACACGGACAGGCGCGGTGCCCAACTGGAGCGGCTTATCCGTCAGTATGGATACACCGTCCACAATGATGTCAACCAGCCGCCCACCTTCTGTACGGTTACAGGTTCGTCATACATCGACGTAACCTTGGGGTCGCCTGCCATGAGCCGCTTCGTCGGCGAGTGGACAGTACGGCAAGAATGGACAACGAGCGATCATAACGCTCTGGACGTCGGCTTGAGGGTGCCAAAAGCCGAGGGAAATGACGGACGCCCCGCTGTCAGCCGGTTCAACGTAAGGCGAGCTGACTAGTGTCCTCACGGAGGCCTGTGAGGGAGCGATGCCAAGAAAGAAGTTCTTTAGGAAGTCCAACCCGTGGTGGACTACCAATCTTACTAACCTCAAGAAAAAGGTATAGCGGCAACATAGGGCCTTTCGGAGGGAACGTGATGACGCTCAACGCCTCGTACTCCGGCAACAGTACCGCTCTTCTTTGCGGAAATATACCCGGGAGGTGAAGAGGGTCAAGCTCGATAGCTGGAGGAGCTTCGTCTCGTCGCACGGCAACGAGAAGCCCTGGCGCTTCGTATATAAGCTCCAGTCGGACAAGCTGCCAGTTGAAAGGGTGCTTAGCACCCTCCGGCGAGGCGACGGCACCACAATGGACATTGAAGAAACCGCCAGCTTCCTCCTTGAGGCGCATGTCCCTGAAGATCGGGAAGAGGAAGACACCCCCCAACAGCGGGAAGTCAGGGAGGGCGCCTTCGCTGCACCCGATACTCCCGACAACCTGCTTTTCACGCAAGCAGAGCTTGCTGCCCACCTTAAAACCCTCAAGAGCGGGAAGGCCCCGGGACCCGATCTCATTAAGGTCGTCGTGCTGAAAAGGGCCTTCGCGGTCATTCCCGGTGTGCTGGTTCGTCTTTTCAACGCGTGTCTCAGTTTGAGCGTCTTTCCCTCTGCCTGGAAGAAGGGATCCCACCGAGTCCCTCTGGAGGGCGAGGACAAGGACGAGAAGGACCCAAAATCGTATAGGCCCATATGCCTCCTCTCCGTGGTAGGTAAGTTCTTCGAAAAAGCCCTCAAGGGGCGCATTATGCGGTCGTCGATGGGTCCGGGTCAGACCTCAAAGCGACAGTTCGGCTTTGTTCCGGGCAAGTCGACGGAGGACGCAATCGTGGAGATGCGCAGGATGGTGGCCGAGTCTGTGGACACGTACGCCGTCGCACTCCTTTTCGATATCTCGGGCGCCTTCGACACCGTGTGGTGGCCCCTGGTTCTCGATAGCCTTAAAACTAGGGAATGCCCGCGGAACGTCTTCAATATCATCCGCAATTACTTTAGCGATAGGAGAGTGGGAATCTCGTGGGGTAATAGCGAGGTCTCCAAGCAGGCCACGAGGGGGTGCCCGCAGGGCTCCGTACTCGGCCCAACCTGCTGGAACCTCATGTTCGACGGGCTCCTCAGAATCCTCGAGGAAATCGCCCCGAACAAGTTCGTTGCCTACGCCGATGACCTCATGGTCATGGTGGAAGGCAACTCGCGGCGGGAAATAGAGGTTAGGGCACAATCGATAGTAGATAGAATTGTAGCCTGGTGCCAGAGCGCCAAGCTGCAATTGTCCCAAAAGAAGACAGAAGCCATACTCCTTAAGAGCGAATGGCGGCGCAGAGCGCCGGTTGGAAGGAGAGGAAGAGACCGCCCCGATCGCGCGCGCCGCGTTGCTAGGAGGCCCGACATGGCCAATAGATACCCAACAATCCGGATAGGGGATGCTGCAGCTAGGATAGCCTTCAAGGACAGGGTTAGGTATCTCGGCGTCCACTTTGATAAGGAGATGGGAATCGGCTCCCATTGCTCCTACCTTAGGAAGAAGAGTGCATCCCTCTTCGAGCGTCTGGGGAAAATCGCGAGGGCCGGGTGGGGACTTAGATTCGATGTAGTTAGGGCCATATACCGGGGGGTCTTTGTCCCGACGGTTACATACGCCGCCGCGGGATGGTCCGACCTCTGCAGAGAGGCAGACATACGAGTCCTTAGAAGCGCCCAGAGACTAGCGTTGATCGCGGTCACTGGGGCATACAGAACCGTATCGTACGATTCTGTGTGCGTCATTGCAGGGGCTGCTCCAGTAGATATACTGCTGAAGCAGGCGGGTGCTAGATACCGGCTTAGAAAGGGACTTGGCGCCGAGATAAACGGGGTGGAAATTCCAGCGGGGGCGAATAACGCAGTAGAAAGGGTTAAGGACGAGGCAATTAACATGTGTCAGGCCGCCTGGCAGTCTTCCAACAAAGGCCGTACCACATTTTCCTTCTTCGGGAACATCCGGGAGAGATTGGCGGCGGGTTGGGTTCGGCCGAACCACTACACCACGCAGGTTCTCTCCGGCCACGGCAACTTCGGGGTGCGTCTTGCGTCACTCGGGCTTGCCGAGGAGGAGGAGGACTGTGAGTGTGGAGGGCTGGACACGGCCCGGCACCTTCTTCTCGAGTGCCCAAACTTCGAACCGCAGATAGTCGCTCTGCGGGACTTCATCGGCGAGAGGATATGGCCAGCGGCGGCACGCCAATTGGTGGCCACTGCGGAAGCCTTCTCCGTCTTCGCCGACTTCTGTCGGGAGACGCTTTGGCTAAAGGGGGCGGTAGAGCTGCAGTAGGAGGCCGAGTATAAGGCCAGCGGGTGGGGTGGGAACAAAAAGGGGGGGGGGAATTGTCGGAAGACAACGGTAGCTAGGATAGTGGGATAGAGACACATCATCCCAAACAGGATAGAGCACACGGGCCTTGTCAGGGTCCGTGGGGGTAGGTAGGAGACCGCGTGTCCCGCGGACCTAGCCGAGGCGTATGTCGGAAGCCTCGGTGAACGGCGGGTGGACTCGTAAACCTCGCGAATCATCCGATCCGCCCCGGCCGTGGGAACACGGTCTCTAGAAAGATAGGGAAGTAGGTAGGCGTCGAGTACACTAACAAACATAAACAAATACACAAGCACACACAGAACAACACGCAAAACAATCTGCGGGCTCACAGCACTCCCAGCTGTGCCCCCGCAGCACTCCCACATTAGGCTCACAATCCACCTACACTTACCTATCCTAGATCCTTGTCTTCTGGGCTGTGTCCGGGCGGGACACGGGAGCAGGCCTTCCCGAGGTTCCCCGTGAGCACGTGGGGTCGATACCGGTGCCTCCGCCAGGGCCTAGGCCCTGGTAGAGCTGGCGGGGTTGACGCCGCGTGGCCAAACTGCTCTCTTCGCTAGTCGATCCAGCGAAAGTCAAAGGATTTTTCCATCGCCCGACCCTTGGACGTGGTTCTCTGTCTTCAAAGCTAGATAGAAGCCAGTAGCTTATACCCTAGAGGTGATGGAGCACAGGCTGGACCATTGCGATGGTTCTGCCTTCACAATAAATGTCCCTATCTACTTTCCCGGGGTCCCGAGCCAAACAAACCGGAACCCCTCGGGTAGCGTGTGGACCCCCGTTGTACGGCCGGTGCTGTCCGCCCCCCGGCACTGCGAGCCCGACAGGGTTGACTACTACTGCACCCGAGGGCCGGGGGCCCTGGCGTATGGCGCCGGGGCCGCGAGGAGTAAAACCTCTACAAAAATCCCCAACCCCAGGCTGTGCGGCAGCTATGGGGTCTCTTGGTGGCCGGGTCCCTTGTGGACAAAGATCCAGCCGTTGAATCCGCGGAGGCCTGTGGGTGGCATGTGGTTTGGAGGGTGCTCTGGTTGAGAGAGATGGCGGAGAGATATGGCGGAGAGAATGGCAAGAGCCTGCTGGTGGTTGCGAAGGTGCAAGTTGGTGGAGATGGATGACGGAGAAATGGGGCGGAGCGTGGTGCATGGCAAGAGGAAGCTCGAGGAGTTGGGTTGTGGTTTGGCACGTTGAACGTGGACAGGTGTTTTGGCCGGGTATCCGGCGGTGTGACGGGGCTCGTGAGCTTCGAGGAGTAGCCGACTCCTCCGAGAGGGTCTGAGCCCCAGGCCCGAGGGAAGCAGGAGGATTGCGCGAGTTACGCAGGGGAGGGTGCAGGAGGTCGTAGACCCCGGCCCTCTCGGGTTTGGCGCACCCGCGTACCCGAGCTGGCGGACCGGTGCCATGGCTGGTTAGAGCCTATTCCGGAGTGGGCCAAGTCGACCCACGAACGTCCGACCAATGGCGAATACTGGTACCACGGGGGCCGGGACTCGGCCGTCACCGCCCGGCCGAGGAGTCGGATTCGTGGTGGCAGTGGTGTGCGGTGTGTGAGTTGCGCGATAATTCAACTCGGGAGCGGCCCGCCTCAGGCCGTAGGGAGGTTGGAAAGTACTCCTCCTCTTGCCACGGGGCTCGCTCGGTCTAACCGCCGGGCGAGGCTTGGAAGCCGTCCCGTCCGGACTCGTCGCCTCACGCGCGAGTTAACAGGACGGGGCGGTGCGTTCGTCGAGCGTGATCTCGACCCCTCGCACTTGTGTGCCCCGTCGTATGCCGAGAGGCGGAGACGGCGCGTTATAAGCACTAGGTGATTAAATGTCCCTATCTACTCCCCCCCAATGTGCGGCGCCTTGTCGGGGCGGGGGGGGGGGGGGGGCTTGCGAGTCGCGATGATCCGTGGGGAAGGTTTCACGGTGAGCGACCAAACTAAGTCCACACAGCCCGGGGGCCCTCGCGCCGCCCCCGGCTTCCCCGCGCCGTCCTCCTCCTGTGTCTCTGGCGAATGCGGACAAAGGTACAGCGGAAAACCCGGGAGGCCCCTTCGGATGGGGGGTCAGGCACGCCCGGAGGCCGCGCGGTAGTACCGGGGCCCGGCTCGGGAGTAGCTCCCCGAGTAGGCTGCCCCGTAGCAACGCGTGTAAAATGCCTGTGTACTGTCCGGCAGGGCCTGGTAACACCAGGATGCGGACCTGCTGGACGCCAGGTGCTGCACCCGCCGAGGCCAATCGCAGCAAGCCGGTTTCCGGGGGGAGGAATTATCGCTGTGGGGGGGGGGGGGGGTTGCGGGCGCGGGGTTGGTCCCTGGGTGGGGTTTTTGGAGCGAGGAGCCCGGCTCGGCCCCGCTGGCTCGGCCCTTCTTAGGGTAGGGCCGGCGGGTGCCAGCTGTGGCCCTCGCCGAGGGTGGGGGGTAAGGGTTGTTTTCAGGTGTTCGAGTTGGGGACTCTCGGTCAAAAGTCCCGCAGATTTATGTTTATGTCCGGGAACAGAAAATCGTTAAAGGTGCCAACGGACACTGGGCTTCCCGCAGCCCAAACCACTCCTGGAGTGGTGGCGGCGACCGACGCCGGCGGCGGCTCTACCGCTTCCGGTGACGGTCGCGTGGAGGAGGAGGCGGTGGGCATGATGCCCCCGCTACGGCCCGTTACACCGGGTGCCCCGTTCATGCGGGGAAAGAGGCGTAAGAGCGGCTCGGGTGGTGGCTCGGCCGGCGGATCGTCGGCGGCGGACTCGTCCGCCTCGGCGAGCAGGTCGGGCCGCCCGGGCCCGAAGTGTACGAAGGCCTCGGGGAGCTCGAGCCCGAGTGGCGCGGAGCCCGCCAATAGGCGGCGAGCCTCGGCTGCCGCCGGGGATGGAGCCGAGTCGGACGACACCGTCGCGGATTCCGACGGAACCCTGTCTGAGGGTGGTGGGTCGTGCGCGTCAGGCCCCCCGGCCGCCCGCGCGGCCCCGGTCGGTCCGGGCGCGTCGGTGGCGGAGATGATAGACGCGAGCGCGGACACGGACGCGGGCTCGGTGGCGCAGGTCAAGAGGCACGTCCTGCGCAAAAAGAAGGGGAAAAAGAAGGCGACCGCTGCTCGCGGGGAGTCCCGGGGGCGCTTGCCGCCCGGGGTGGGGGGCGGGCCCGGCGTCGCGGCCTCGCCCCTGCCGGTGGTCGGCCTTATGGCCCCGGCCACGGCATTCGGCGGGGAGGGCCTTCCGAGGCAGGTGAGCCTGGTGGACCTGGTTGCTCGGGCCGAGTGCCTGGCCGGGGAGGTCCGGGCCACCATAGTGGACCCGGCCAGCAAGGTTCAGAAGAGCGTCGCCTCTTCTATCGAGGAGAGGGTCGGGGGGCTGATGTCTCTCTTGGTGGCGGCCACGCAGCGCGCGTCAGCCCTACAGGGCGAGTGTGGGGGCCTGCGATCCGCGAACGAGGCCCTCATTCGGGTGCTTCAGAGGGAGGGGGTGCCTCCGGGTTGTGGCGCTTCGCGCCCCCCGACAGCCGCCCCGGCCGAGCCGAAACGGCCGACGACGTTCGCCGGGGCGGTGGCGTCAGGGCTCCCAGCGGATTGCTTATCGCGAGCAATACCGGAGCTATCACCGTCTGCTCCTCGGTAAGAAGGAGGAGGACTGGCGGTCCTTTGTTGGCGAGGTGGGCAACGCCGACCCCTGGGGGGACGTTTATCGGATCCTCAGGGGCCGGCGGGGCCCCGTTGACATCGGTGGCGTTAGGATGGGGGGTGTGCTTGCCACCTCCCCGACGGGGATGCCGCGGGGGACGTGGCCCCTGTGGCGCTCGAGCCCCCCGCCCCGGTGTCGATCGCTGAGCTGGGACGCGCCTTGAGGCGTATGAAGGCTGGCAGCGCGCCTGTGCCAGACGGGATTACCGTCCCCATGGTGCGGGCGCTTGTGGCGGTCGCGCCGGACCTGGCTCTGGCCATGTACAACGGGTGCTTGGAAGCTGGGGTGTTCCCGCCCCAGTGGAAAATCGCCCGTGTCGTGGCCATCCTGAAGGGTCCTCGGAAGCCGCCCGACGACGGTGGGTCTTACAGACCGATCAGCCTGCTGTCGGCCCTTGGGAAGCTGTTGGAGAAGGTGTTGGTGGCGAGGCTGGAGGGCAGGGATGTCCACGGCCTCGCCGACCGGCAATTCGGCTTTAGGGCCGGCAGAGGGACCGAGGATGCGTGGCACACTGCAATGAGAGTGGTCGAGGAGTCCCCCCACCGATACGTGCTTGGCACGTTCGTGGACTTTAAGGGGGCCTTCGACCACCTGAGCTGGGCCACGATCCTCGGGATTCTGGAGGCTGCCGGATGCCCTGAACTGGGCGTCTGGCGGAGTTTCTTCAGCGCCCGTCGGGCGTACATGGCTTCCCGGTACGACCGAGTTGAGCTGAGCGTGGAGCGGGGCTGCCCGCAGGGGTCGATGTCGGGTCCGATTCTTTGGAATCTGGCGCTGGACCCCTTGCTGTCTTGAAACTCTTGAAACTCGGGCGACGGAGTCCCTCGAGATGGTGAGGGAGTGGGGTGTCGAGTCGGGGGTGGCGATTTCCCTGGAGAAGACTGCGTGCATGATTCTCCGGGGAAGGTTCGCGGCCACCAGGAACCCCAGGGTCCTCCTGGACGGCGGCGCGGTGCCGTACAGGGGGGTGGTTCGATACCTGGGCATCCTCGTGGGTGAGCGGCTCAGTTTTGAGCCCCACCTGCAGCGGGTCCGGGAGAAGACCGCCTCCTTGGTGTGTCAGCTGCGGCGGGACTGGGAGCTCCGACGCCGGACCGTTGGGTCCTGGTACCGGGGCCTCTTTGTCCCGTGCGCGTTGTATGGCGCCTCTGTTTGGGGGGCTACGTGAGGGCGAGGGCGACGGCGGCGGTGCAGCTCAACAGAGCGCAGCGCTCGGTCCTCCTTGCCTCTCTGCACGTGTGCCGCACCGTCTCTACGGAGGCGATGACGGTGCTCATGGGGGAGCTCCCGTGGGACTTGGAGGCGAAGTACCTCGAGGCGGCCTACTTCCTCCGGAAGGGGCTGCCTGTCCCGTGGGGGCTTCCCGCGGTTCGGGGCGAGGAGGTGACCGTGGGTAGGGTCCGGGCGCGTGGGGTCGTGTGGGACGAGTGGAGGGCGAGGTGGCGGGTCTGCCCTAAGGGCGCCACTACCCGCCTGTTCGTCCCCGACCCCGCCGTGCCGGCGGCGCTCCTGAGGGGGAGCTGCTTCGGCCTCTGCACGGGACACCTGTTGACGGGGCATGGGTCGCTGAATGAGTTCCTCCATCGGAGGACTCTTTCGGCGGCCCCGAGGTGCCTGTGCGGGGGGGCAGAGGAGACTTCTCCTCATGTCCTGCTGGACTGTCCGCTCTACGCGGAGCGCCGTGACTTGGCCGCTATGGGCGTCCGGCGGGGCATTGACGGGGCCTGGGAGCATCAAGGGGTAGTCGACTCCCACGAGAACTTCCGGGCTCTTAGGAGTTTTGCGGGCTGGGCCTTCGAGCTGAGGAGCCAGACCGCGGGAGTGGAGTAGGTGTTGGGGGGGTTTTTAAGTTGGTGTTTACGCAGGGGAGGGCGCAGGAGGTCGTAGACCCCGGCCCTTTCGGGTCTGGCGCACCCGCGTACCCGAGCTGGCGGACCGGTGCCATGGCTGGTTAGAGCCTATTCCGGAGTGGGCCAAATTGACCCACGAACGTCCGACCAGTGGCGAATACTGGTACCACGGGGGCCGGGGCGCCCGGTTGTGGCTTCGGCCGCCGCCGCCCGGCCATGGAGTCGGATTCGTGGTGGCAGTGGTGTGCGGCGTGTGAGTTGCGCGATAATTCAACTCGGGAGCGGCCCTCCTTAGGTCGTAGGGAGGTTGGAAAGTACTCCCCCCCTTGCCAAGGGGCCCGCCCGGCCTAACCGCCGGGCGGGGCTTGGTAGCCGCCCCGTCCGGGCTCGTCGCCTCATGCGCGAGCTAACGGGACGGGGCGGTGCGCTGGTCGGGGGTGATCCCGACCCCACGCACTTGGGTGCCGCGTCGTATGCCGAGAGGCGGAGACGGCGCGTTATAAACAAAAAGGTGATTTAGTGTCCCTATCTACTAGTCGAGCGCTGACCACCGTAGAGAGAAGACGTGTCTCATAGGGGCTCCCGAGCCACTAGAGACCGACCAATCCCCGTGATCCGCGTAGAGCCGAGCTATAGCAGCGAAAACGAAAAATCTCAACAAACGCGCCAATTAGAAGCAAGCAGAGACAGCTAATATACATAGATATAGCTACAGCACCAAAACCACCGGCGGGCCAATCAGCGACGAGCGGTCACCCTCCAAGGAGAGACCCAGCGCGGTCAACCTCCGAGGGGTTACCCAGCACGGTCACCCTCCAAGGAGAGACCCAGCGCGGTCACCCTCCAAGAAGATACCCAGCGCCAACAGCCAACCAGAACCAAGGAACACCGGACCCAGGCGGACCAATCAGGGAACAGTAGTCACCCATCCAAGGAGATACCCCCCACCACAGGGCCTCCGGCCAATAGGAGAGCGGCCTCACCGCCGACCCAAGAGCCTATAAAGGACCACAGGCAGGGGAGCCAGCTTAGTCCACCGTAAGCCGCCGACAAGCCAGCACCACCAGAGGAGGCAATCACCCCCCCCCCTGAGGGGGGCACCAAGCCAGCAACCAGCATCCAGCAACCAGCAGCAGCAGCACTTGGAACAACAACTCATCTCGCAAATTCAAAACTCAAACGCAACAACTCGCAAAATTTAGAACTCTGTTCGCAAATCCTAACGTACCCTGTCCGCAAATTTTAACGTACCCTGTTCGCAAATTTTAACGTATCCTGCTCGCAAGTTCAAACAACCACGCAAAATCCGAGAACAAGCTCTGTTCGCAAATTCTCAAGTGAAACAGTGAATCAGTGAATCAGTGAGTAAAGCGAAAGCATCAACCTGGATACCCGAAGGAAAAGCCAGGCAAGATGCCTAAGGGGCGTAAATCGGCAAAAAAGAAAAAAAGTAAGCAGTGCCAAGAGGATTCAGACTCCAACACTAACCCCACCTGGCACGATATGGAGAAAGCCGAGACCAGCGGCCAAGACACACCACACGAACCGGAAAACAGAAGCAAAAAAAGTACAAGGCCAAAAAGACCGCTCTTAGGCTCCACGAGCTCGGACGAAGACCAACAACCCCAGCCTGAAACTAAGGAGGAAAACACTAAGCGTCCAAGGATTAAAAAATCTTCCTCCTCCGCCTCCTCGGCGTCTTCACTTGAAGCCCCCAAGCCAGAGCCCAGAAGGAGCCTGCGTCACATCCGGAAGGGATGAGAGCATAAAACTTTTGTTTCCCTCTTTCTTGCCTACGCCAAGCGCAATAGCACGGGATGAGGGTAAAAGGAGAATGTGTGGAACGGGTGTTCTAGGCCTCGAGTGCCTAGATGGTCAAGAGAGTTATGTGAGTGATTGCGACAGATGTAGTTACCGTTTACAAATTTTCGTTTATTACCGAGTGCCGTCCACTTGGCCGGTCGGAAGCATGGGAAGAGTACAGTTCGGCGGATTAAGAAAATGATACAAAAAATGGTGCAGTTAGCTTACGTTTGCTGAATGACGGTCCTTCGGACTTCGGTGAAAGGGCCTTCGCTCTCGGCCTGTTACGCTCGCTTGTACAATGTCGGTCGATGGGCCGCACACACGCTGTGTTTACAATGGTGCCGCAGATGGGTCAGAGGGTCACTTTCGTGAGTGTGAAGAGCGCGGAGAAGATTCACAATACTTTTCGAAGTAAATAGATATGCAAATGGATGCTCGAAAAACAGAGTTGGATTGTTAAACGCGGAACAGAGGTACGAATCGCGATACAAGGTTGGAATCGATAGAAGAGATCTTTCTGGTTCGGATGACGAAGTTGAACTGATTTTTCTTTAATCCTCTGGACCTTCCTGCTCCAGATTTCTCTTCTTGGGTGGAGTAGGAGAAAAAGGGGGTTTTCGTTTTTGACTCTCTTTTAACCAATCGGAGCGGTCGACGTGGGAGACGGTTCTTTGTATCTCGGAGTCTGGGCGCATGAAATTAATTACAAATAGACCAATCGGAATGAAGCTATTCCGAGCGAGTTTTCGTGGAAAAAGCGCATGGGATCGTGTTTGTTTATCTAAAGTCTAGGGCCCGGCGCCGAGTCGCCCCGCGATAGTGCAGCTGCTATGCGCCTCATAGCCCTTCCATGTGCATTTCATTTTCGTCGCGGCCGGTTTTATGACCGAGTCGAGTGGATTTTTCCGACGGTCTTCGTCTATCCTTGGTTCCCACACGGATTTAAGAATCGGAGCTACGCTATGCCTTCGCCGGCGGGTGAACTCTAGGTTATCTGGCTTGCAGTATGATATTTTTTATTTTACGACTTTTCTGAGAAAGCGTGCCTAAAACTATGTTCTCGTTGAATTCGAGTGGGTAAGGAGGGTCGTACGAAAGTACGCCCGACGCTCGCTTATTATATACAGGAACGTGTCGAAAAATGTGAATGCCATATTCGTTTAATAATTATTCACGATTTCCATGGGAAATCGCTCAGGCCAGCGTTCTCGCCGGATTTCAACAAAGTAGGAGAGAGAAAACGTAATATCTTTATGCGCTTTGCTCGCGACGTTACACCTCCCCCCTTTAGGATTGAGCGTCTCGCTCGATCAGTCATTGAGGATGGTGATCAAAAGTATGCTAGCACGATAGTATGAATTGGCATTGTCATTGGTCGACTTACAATGTGACTTGAATATATTCGAGGATTGGTATCTATCATGACGGTATGACTTATAGTTATCTTGCGCTTAGGAGGTACGCATGAATTTCATTATCGACTTATAAGAAAGCGTGTTTCTTTTTTAAAAAGACTTTCGTACGAGATTTTTTGTTTCCCCTTTTTTTTTTTCATTATGTATATATGTTTTTTTTACATCACTGTAAGATGTATATTTACGTGTTTTTTTTCTCTCTTTTTCTTTACGAATAGATACTCGTTTACTCATTTCAACTTATCGTACTTGAAAAGGTTAAAAGAACAATAATAATAAGGATTGAGAAAAAGGTTATTTAGCATGATTAGAATGGTCATTTTGATACTCGAATGTCTTCTCGTGCGAACTCAAAGGAAAGGAACGTGTTTTAGGAGGTTGATCGTACCTTGAACGATCGGAGATGTTAGTTTCAGAGATCATGTGCTGCAGCGTCGGTCTTGACTAGATCCTTTGGTTCGACTGAAGGAGCTGTCACGAGTTTATGAAGTTCTTGACCAGTTCCACCGTTGACGTTTTCTTCTTAGGTCATTTAGCCAGGTGCATCAGGAGGTGCGTAACCGAATCCCGTACTGCACCGATGAGGTAGACCGACCAGCCATAGAGAGTGTATAGGCTGTACGTATGGATCATCGTATCTGTGAGAAGTGTACTCGATCGAACGATGGGTAACATTCGGGTGACACCAGCGTTTGCTGTACCGAATTCAAAGAATTTTTCCCAAGTGCGATTCCAGATGGAGTCCGCTTGGTTGACAGTGTTTTGACCACTGATGCCCTGTGTCACATTGTTTGTGGCAGCGGGCTGCTCTACAGGAAACATGATGTGTTTTCGTAAGTTGTCGATGTCTTCTGCTGAATAGATCCCACATGGTAGTTCTGGGTTGGTGCATCGCCAAGTAGACTTCGTCGTCGGCTTCATGTTTGCAGGTAGTGTGGCTTTGACAGGAGCAGGTATGAATTTGTACCCGATGTCTCCGTAAAGGTAATATGGAGGAAGTAAGGAATTACAGGTTGTTTGAGTTTTTCTTTTGGTAATTTATGAGTTCGAGGGGTAGGGAGATATTTTTCGTTCCCACGAGTGACAGATAATTGATCGTAGAATTCTTTTAACATTCTCTTAGCGTTCTTTTAAACTTCTTTTAACATTCTTTTAATATTCCTTTAGCATTATTTTAACCTTCTTTTAACATTCTTTTAACATTCTTTTAGCTTTATTTTAACCTTCCTTTAACATTCTTTTAACATTCTTTTAACATTCTTTTAACATTCTTTTAACATTCTTTTAACATTCTTTTAATATTCTTTTAATATTCTTTTAACCTGATCAGGTTTACTTCTATTGGTATTACTTCTATTTAAGGTTTACTTCTATTTAATAACGTGTAATACTTCGCTATCTAGTACCGCTATATGGCTTGGAGCTTTCATTAAACTATATGTAAATTCGTCTAGTGCTTGTATCGCAGGAGATAAACTATTTTGAAGAATTTAACATTCTTGGTTACATTATTGAATAAGTATATCGTAGTATAGCGTTTAAATTTGTTTCTGGATGTGTCGCTCATCAGATGTAAATGTAGTGTTAACATTGGGCGGGTATCTTTTAAGTTGTTGTTAGATAATTCTTAATAGACAGCGTTGTTGTTTTTGGAAATTTGAATTTGTTTTTGGAATTTCGAAGTTGTTTTTGGGATTTCATAAAAGTGATACCCCTTGATGTTTCTGAATAGTTCGATAACAGCCATCTGAAAAAACAGTGTAATTGTTGTGGTTATTTATTTAATTAGGATTAAAATCGGATTCGTCGACTCTTGATGGTTTGTTCTTCTTCTTGTTTTTGGTTTCAGTGTTAATGTGTGAGTATCGCAATCTGTTTTCATGCACTATTCGTGTTTTGTTATTATATTGGATTTTTACGTTACCCTTGTCGAGTTTTTCTAAAACCTTATGTGGTCCTGAATAGTGATCTCCGAGTTTACCAGGTCTCGGTCCCTTTTGGAGGTAGACGTAGTCTCCTACCTTAAAACTTTTAGGATTGGCATTTTTATCATAATATTTTTTTGATCGATGTTTGGAGAAAACTAGATTTTCGTAAGCGAGATTTCGAATTCCGTTTATTCTCGTGATTAATTCAATTAAATACCCGCGATAAGTGGGTAGTTGGTCTGATTCGCGAAGAGGTTCACTCGACGGGACTCTTGCTAGTTTTCCAAAGACTACCTCATAAGGAGTATATCTTGTGCTTTCGTGAACACTGGTGTTGTATGAAAGCATAGCTAGTTCCAACCATTGATCCCATTCGTTATCTTTATCGGTATACTGTTTCAAGAATTCGGCTAGCACATGGTGAGACCTTTCAAGGGATCCATTGGACTGGGGGTGAAACGCCGTAGTTCGATATCGCTTTATGCGGAAGCGTTTCGCGATTCTTTTCATTAGGCCGCTGAGGAAGTTACTCCCCTGATCTGTCAGTAATGCCTTGGGTGCGCCGAAAACACATATGAATCTTTTTATGAATGCATCAGCGACTGTGGTCGCAAGTGCATTTGGTAGCGGGATTGCAACACAATATTTTGATAAATGGTCTTGGATTGTGAGAATGTACTCGTTTTGATTGGAAGTACGTTGCATTGGACCTACTATATCCATCGATATTTTTTCGAAAACTGTACCTGGAGTGTCGGTAATTATCATTGGCTGCTTGGTTTTGACTCTGACTAATTTCTTTAATTGACATTCGAGACATTGTTGCACTCTCCTTTGAATGTCAGTTTTTAGATCTTCCCAGAAGTATTCATGTTTAATTCTGTTGTACGTTTTTGAGACACCTTTGTGTCCTCCTATCGGGGACTTGTGCATCTCGTAAAAAATGGAATCGCGTTTTTCGATCGGCACGTACTGTAATGTTCCCAAACAAATCAATATTTTTATTGGACTGGCTTTGAACGTTTCTTTAATTATGTTGAGTATGTCGGCCCATATTAGGTGCTCGATGCGATTACTGTGGCAAATACTCAGTGATTGGAGTTTGAGATCTTCGCAAAGGTCTCTTAATTCTCTTATGCTTTCTTTAACATTTTCTGATACGAAGGATAATGATCCAGAATATTCGTCTTTGATGACTAGGGCGATATGATATTTTTTTCCGACCTTTTTACTGTAGGCTTGGCCTACTGATAAATCTTTCCAGAGGGGAAGCTTGTTTGATTCCGATAATTTTTGCGCTCCAGTGTCACATGGTTTCCCTTGTGAGTCGATGAAGTAGACTAAATTGTCATTACGGAAATGGAATAATTCTTTCGTGTCAATGCAATTGGCGAATTTAAATTTGGACATTATTGGTTCCTCTGCAGGAGGATCTTCGTCTTCGGAACTTAATGGATCATGAGAACTGGTATCTGAATCTGTCGAATCGTCGGAGTTAGGATCGGTGGATTTTTTGGAATAAGGGATAGGACGTGCTTTGTGCTGGCTAGGGCCCTCAGCTGTTTTGGGGTGAACGGCCTCTCTGGGTCGTCGGGCACGCGTAGGCTCGAATATCTCGGCCTCTGTTTCTTCGTCGCTACTCTCTTCGTAGTTTATGGGTTTACAAGTGCGGCGCGCAAGGTGTCGAGGTTCAGGGTGCACGTCTACCCGTTCGGTGGTAGGTGCATCGACCCTGGTCATAGCGTTGTCGCCAGATGTTTCGTTTTCTCGTTGTGACGGTTTTCCTAATTCCGAGGATGCATCGTTTTTTGCTCGTGAACGAGTGACAACGTTTATATTTTCTTCACAGGGAATGGGATGGACTTCAGCTTGAGTTGTGAAAGTTGTGGGATTTTCGTTTTCCTCATCGCTATCACTAGTCTCTTCTAATTGGCGTGCCAAATCTTGTAACGTGATTTTTGAATTTTCGATTTGTTCCTGTTGACAATTGGGTATAGTTTTGACATCTTCCAATTTTTCTATCGGGTTTCGGGATAAGGCGTCAGCGTTTGAGTTAAGTGGGCCGGGTTTGCAGACGACATCGTAGTCGTATTCGGAAAGTTTGAGTCGCCATTTGAGTACACGCGCGTTAGCGTCTTTAGCGGTTCTGAACCAAACCAAGGGCTTATGATCGGTAACGAGCGTGAACCTTCTACCATAGATGTAAGGACGGAAGGCCTTCACGCCGTGAACGATTGCCATGGCTTCCTTCTCGTACGTATCGTACCGAAGGGCTGCGCCGCGTAATACGCACGATGTGTACGCTATGGGTTTGTCTTTTCCTATTTCTCCCTGTGACAGGACTGCGCCCAAGGCGTACCCGGAATCGTCTGTCGTAATAATAAATGGTTTATCGAAATCGGGGTACTGGAGGATAGGGGCTTCGCATAATTTATTTTTAAGAATTTCGAATGCTGTTTGCGTTTCGTTCGTCCATTCAAAGTCGGTTTTGTCCTCTAAGAGATGGGTTAGAGGTTTTGCAATTTTTGAGAAGTCCTTAATGAACCTGCGATAATATCCTGTTAAGCCCAAGAATTGGCGAATATTTTTAACGTTTTTTGGAATAGGAAATTCCTTTACTGCTGACAATTTGTTTGGGTCTGGTTTTAATCCATCTTTTCCAATTATGTGGCCGAGGTAATTTACTTCTGGCCTGAGAAACTCGCATTTATCCGGTTGTAATTTGAGGTTAGCCTTACGCAATCGTTCCATTAATTTGTGAATTTTGTCACCGTGTTCTTCTAAATCTTTTGCGTACACTACGATATCGTCAAGATAAACAAAGAGGGATACTCCTTGGAGTCCGCTAAGCACAACATCCATTAAGCGTTGGAAGGTCGCCGGAGCATTTTTGAGCCCGAAAGGCATTCGGGTGAATTCGTAGTGCCCGTATGGCGTGGAGAAGGCTGTCTTTGGCTTATCTTCGAGGTTCATCTCGATTTGATGAAAACCGGATGCTAAATCGAATACGGAGAAATAGGTTGCGTGTCCTAATTGGTCCAGAATGTCAGTGATATTCGGTAAAGGGTAAGAATCGCCGATTGTTTTCTCGTTAAGGGCTCGGAAGTCTATTACCATCCGCCAACGTTTATTGCCGTTGGAGTCCGGTTTTTTCGGTACTATCCAAACAGGACTGTTATTTGGGGATTCCGAGTGGTTTATGATATTTGATTCTAGCAGCTCATCTACCTGACGCTGGACTTCGCCTTTAAGGGCTTGTGGAAACCTATACTGTTTGGTGTTGATTGGGAGGTCGTCGACTGTAGGAATTTTATGTTTGAGTACGTGGGTAGCTCCCAGTACTTCGTTTTTTAAATGGAACCGATCTGAATACATTTCGATAATTTCTTCGACATGTTTTAATTCTTCGTCTCCCAAGTGATCTAGACGTAAGAGATTCTTGATTATTTCTGGACGCTTTGGATTTTTTTCGATTATACGCGATGTTGACTGAGAGGTGGAGACGCAATTTACGTTTGTTTCTGAAATTGTTTTTACATTTAGGTTTTTATTTTGGTTTTGATTTTTATTTTGATTCGTTGTCAATTTTTCGTTTTTCTCTTTGTTTAATTTTTCGATTGATGTTGGGTTTTTGCTTTTCGCGTTTTCGTCTTTGTTTGATTTTGGTTTTTTATTTTGATCGTTTTGTGATTTTTTATTGGATTTTGTTCTTGTTCTTTCCTCGCTACAGAAGTTTTTATTTGATTTTCCTTGGTCATCGCTTTCATTAGGGCGAAGGCAAGGTTTTATTTCGACGTTTTTTGCCGAATTTTTTGGATTGGCCTCTATTGGGCTCTGGATTGACGTGATTGTCTTGCAATCTACGCCTGGAATAGAAGGATCACGAGGGATAGAACTAGAACTGGAGGTTGTCGTGCAACCGGATTTTGTTTTGTTTTTGTTTTGGTTTGTTTTTGGTTTTTGGTTTTTATTTGGTTTTTCTTCGTCTTCGCTCTCGCTGGAGGGTTGACAAAGTTTTATTTCGACGTTTTTCGTCGATGTTTTTGGATTGGCCACTACTGGGCTCTGGACCGGAGTAGTTGTCATGCAATCTACGTCCGAATTAGGATTAGAATCGCGAGAAATTGGAATAGCATCGCGAGAAATAGGATTGGAACTGGTGATTGTCATGCAATCTGGATTTGATTCGATTTTCGTCAGGTCTTCGACAATGTCGAATTCCTGTAGTTTTATGACTGGCACGCGCAGTCTTACGGCATCATTTGTGGTATTAAAAACCTTCAAATGGGCCTTTCCGCGGGTGTTTGTTACCAGGCAGTCGCCGGCGTAAACACCCTGGCGGATTTTTAAAGGCGGGATGTACCCCTCCTTTAACGTGCAGTTTTCGACTTTCACGTGGAAGGCCGCTTCCGAACGCGCGGGGATTTCAATTACCTCATCGGGTTCGTTCATTTTTTCGAAGGGTACTGCCTTATTTCCACATTCGAAACACTCTGTCTCGAAATTTATTTTGGATTTTGTTTGATAAAAGTAACGGGTCCCCAATAAACCGGGGTGAGGGATTCCTACCTCATCGGGTATAATATGGAATAGGGCCTCGAATCCGAATACACGCAGCATTACACTTCCCAATGCAAAAACTGGTGGCTCGGATATTCCCTTTAATCTAATGATATCTTGTTCGTCGATACCAGCCAAATTTTTTATGTATTTTTTTTTAATCAAATTAGGGATAGCGCCACTGTCTAACAGTACCGATATTTTACCCACTTCCGGTAGTGCTCCGATACATACCGAGGGTAATTTGTCGAAATTTTCTGCATTTATTGTGTAGGTAGGAAAGGTTCGTTCGGTGGGATCGTTACGACCGCGGTCACCGGACGCTTTGGGATCGGAGAACCTCTCGGCGCGTCCGCCCGAGGGGTGTTCAAGCCGTTTCCCGGCTGATTTCGCGAGTTATTAAATTCGCGGGTACGACAATTTTCGATAACGTGCCCTACTCTTTTACAGTACCGACATACGTTCGAGTTGGGGTTAGGCGGCTCGGTTTTTGATTGGAAACATTTATCAGCGGTATGCCCGATTTTTTTGCAACTTTGGCATTGAGGACCGGCCGACTGACGTCGCAAGTCTGTTGCGAAGTTTGTGAACCTGCCTTGCGAATTGCATTTATCGGCCGTGTGTCCTGGATTTTTGCACAATTGGCAATTTATGGAGCGGGAATTCTGATTGGCATAACACCGATCTGCGGTGTGACCGGGTTTTTTACAGATTTGGCAAGAGACAGGGCTTTGCTCATTTGATACTTTTCGGCATTCATTGGCACTGTGGCCTTGATTTTTGCAGATCTGGCAAGTGAGGGACGCGAATCGACAAGCTTCGGTTGAATGATTGTCCTTTTTGCAAATATTGCATAATTTAACTGCTTGTGTTGGAACGGGTTTTTCGAGTTTAGCGGTGTTTGTTTGCAATTCTTTCCGCGCATTAACCTCGCGTTCGATTTTTATCGCGTGTTCGATCGCGTCGTCAATTAGGTCGCACTGGGGGAGTCGTTGTTCAATTTCCCCTTTTAAACCCCGTTTAAAACACGTTAGGCAATAATCGCTCACCATGGTCTTGAAAGTGGGATCGTCTGTGCCATTGTTAACTAATTTTCGCGCCTCAAGTATCTCTGTCGCCTTTTTTTTAATTTTTGAAATGAAATCCACGACACTTTCGTTGTTCGTCTGGAAAATTGTACCGAGTTCTCCTAACAATTGCATTTCGGATTTGTTTGGTGTATATATTTTTTTAAGGAATTTTGTGAGCTCTTCTATCGTTTCGAATTTTGTCCCATGTATCGCTTCTCTAGCTTGATCTTTTAATTTATTTCTAGCTAATTTGGCTAGATATTTTTCAGCTTCGGGAGGAAGCATATCTTTTGCATCTTCGCATCCAGTGATAAATTCTGACAAAGGGATATTTTTCCCATCGAATTCGGGAACGCAACTTATTGCATCTTTAAGGGAGATTAACTGATTTGTTCCTAACGTCGTCATCGTTACTGTGTTTTTTATCTCGGTTTTACGAGGCAAGTTTAATGTTTTTATTGATCTTTTTGGAATAGATTCGAGACCAGGCAATAATTCTACGTTGGAACTTCTCAGCGAATATCCTGATTGTTCAGCTGGATCTTCAGTAATGTTTAGATTTAATGAGCTAGTTGATTCGTCGTCAGACATTGGATTAATTAACACATTTCCTTTTTATAATCCCGGACGAGCCCCCAAAAATTAATATGTCACATCCGGAAGGGATGAGAGCATAAAACTTTCGTTTCCCTCTTTCTTGCCTACGCCAAGCGCAATAGCACGGGATGAGGGTAAAAGGAGAATGTGTGGAACGGGTGTTCTAGGCCTCGAGTGCCTAGATGGTCAAGAGAGTTATGTGAGTGATTGCGACAGATGTAGTTACCGTTTACAAATTTTCGTTTATTACCGAGTGCCGTCCACTTGGCCGGTCGGAAGCATGGGAAGAGTACAGTTCGGCGGATTAAGAAAATGATACAAAAAATGGTGCAGTTAGCTTACGTTTGCTGATTGACAGTCCTTCGGACTTCGGTGAAAGGGCCTTCGCTCTCGGCCTGTTACGCTCGCTTGTACAATGTCGGTCGATGGGCCGCACACACGCTGTGTTTACAATGGTGCCGCCGATGGGTCAGAGGGTCACTTTCGTGAGTGTGAAGAGCGCGGAGAAGATTCACAATACTTTTCGAAGTAAATAGATATGCAAATGGATGCTCGAAAAACAGAGTTGGATTGTTAAACGCGGAACAGAGGTACGAATCGCGATACAAGGTTGGAATCGATAGAAGAGATCTTTCTGGTTCGGATGATGAAGTTGAACTGATTTTTCTTTAATCCTCTGGACCTTCCTGCTCCAGATTTCCCTTCTTGGGTGGAGTAGGAGAAAAAGGGGGTTTTCGTTTTTGACTCTCTTTTAACCAATCGGAGCGGTCGACGTGGGAGACGGTTCTTTGTATCTCGGAGTCTGGGCGCATGAAATTAATTACAAATAGACCAATCGGAATGAAGCTATTCCGAGCGAGTTTTCGTGGAAAAAGCGCATGGGATCGTGTTTGTTTATCTAAAGTCTAGGGCCCGGCGCCGAGTCGCCCCGCGATAGTGCAGCTGCTATGCGCCTCATAGCCCTTCCATGTGCATTTCATTTTCGTCGCGGCCCGGTTTTATGACCGAGTCGAGTGGACTTTTCCGATGGTCTTCGTCTATCCTTGGTTCCCACACGGATTTAAGAATCGGAGCTACGCTATGCCTTCGCCGGCGGGTGAACTCTAGGTTATCTGGCTTGCAGTATGATATTTTTTATTTTACGACTTTTCTGAGAAAGCGTGCCTAAAACTATGTTCTCGTTGAATTCGAGTGGGTAAGGAGGGTCGTACGAAAGTACGCCCGACGCTCGCTTATTATATACAGGAACGTGTCGAAAAATGTGAATGCCATATTCGTTTAATAATTATTCACGATTTCCATGGGAAATCGCTCAGGCCAGCGTTCTCGCCGGATTTCAACAAAGTAGGAGAGAGAAAACGTAATATCTTTATGTGCTTTGCTCGCGACGTTACACCTGGCGCGAAGGAACGAGGATACGAGGGAGGATACGGATGAGGATACGGATGGAGAGGAAGCACAGGATACGGAGAACGCGGAACGGAATCCCGCCGCTCTGGAGCCCGCACTCGCGTTAGTAAACAACGAACCGACACCAGCAAACGACGATATAAACCCGATCAAAACCCTGTCTAAAAGGGTCCTAGCGGGACTAGGCCTCATCAGAGATATCTGCCACAGATACAAGGTCAACCGCAGCGCCTGGACAGCAATAGAGGCCCAGCTGGAAGAAATTCAGTCCTCAGTATGGGACCTATCAGCTATGAACGTTGAGCTAACCGGCAGAACTAAGGAACTCCGCAGAATACTCCAAACCACTGAAACGCAAGCGAACAAGACCAATGCTAAACCCAATCACGCGACAGGCCAACCTAAGGCACAGCACCGGAACCTCCAGCGCCGAGACGCGTCAACTAAGCCTAACCCTACAACGGGAAAGACATACGCAGCTGCCCTAGGCAAGGGTAAGCCCAGCTCAAGTCTGAGAAAGATCTCCACCCTGATCAGCCAAAAAAAGGAAGTTCACGCAATTAAGATAACACCAAACGAGAGTTCGGATATAATCACGCACGACGAGGCACGCAAGACACTGCTCAAAGCCATCGACCCAAGAGCCAGCAAAATCGGCATCGTCTCGGTCAGGAAGACCGGGGAAAACAGCCTTATAGTCGAAACAGCCACTGCGAAGGACCTGGAAGTCTTCTCCAGGAGCAAGGAGCTGAAGCAGGCCGGACTCAGTGCATCACTTGACTGCCGAAACAACCCGAGGCTAATAGTCCGAAGGATCCCAATGGACACGCCTGAAGCCGAAATTCGCCAGAGCATCGAAGAATAGAACTTGACCAGTAGAGGCGATACCTCCGTAAGACTCTGCCACCGCGTGGGAAAGCGCGAAGCGAGCACAACGAACTGGGTTATAGAGGTAGACCCGGAGTCAAGAAAAGAACTCGTCAACAAGGGCCGGGTATATATCGACTGGACCTCGTGCCCTGTCGAGGACTTCGTTGAATCCTCCAGATGTTTCAACTGCCAGAAGTATGGACACATGGCCAAAAATTGGACCGACAATAAGATCTGCTCTCACTGCGCGGGGGAAGGCCACTCACACGACGAATGTCGTGCACGATGCACGCAGAGGCACGATAACGCACGGAGCCAATAGCAACGGATGCCCAGCATACAAGTCGAGCGTTGAATGGAGGGTAGCAAGGATAAACTATGGATAGACAACCGGCAATTAAAATCCTTCAGGCCAATATGCAGCGGTCCTCAACAGTCTCCACGGAAATAGCTGCCTGCCTGGCCAACGGTACAGCGGACATAATCGCCGCACAGGAGCCGTACGTTACTCGCGGGAAAATACGCGGGCTCGAAGCTCGCACTACAATCATAGCAAAAGAAGCACAGGGCAAAAACCCACAAGCGGCCATATTTTGCAGAAGTGGCTCGTTTACGCTGCTTCGCCTCGACCAGCTCTGTAATACGCATATGGTCACTACGCAGATCAAGAGCCCCCACGGTGAATTCTACCTGATCTCTATTTATTTCCAATACGCATTTAAGGTCGATGCGGGAATCAAGGGAATAGAAAGGGCTCTTCAGCTCCTTAGGGGCAGGCCAGTAATTATTGCGGCAGACGCCAACGCCACCTCTCCACTGTGGGATAATGTCTGTGCCCAGCGATACACTCACGACCGAAGACGGACAAGAGGAAGAAAGCTGGAAGACCTCATTTCGTCCACCGGTCTCATTGTCCTGAACAGAACAACGGAACTACCAACGTACCGTGGTAATATGCCCGGACACGAGTCATCAATAGATATTACCCTTGTCACACCTGAGGCGGCTCACTTGGTCTCGAACTGGGTAGTCCACAACAATCTCACTACCAGCGATCACAGGACGATTGTGATGAAAATATCCCCAGCGGATACAAATCAGCAATGCAGTCAGCAGCAGCCTAGCAGATTCGCACTAAGTAAGGCCAACTGGCCCAATTTTACCAGGGCCCTCCGCAAGGCAGTGGCGGACAGCCCTCTCCGGCAAAGGGAGGAGGATCAAGCTCAGGCCAAAGCAGAAGACCTAGCCACGGAGATGCAAAAATGCATTCTAACGGCCTGCGACGCAGCAATCCCGCGGAGACAATGGCATGCTAGGGCGGTCCCGGGATGGACCCCTGAAGTCGTGGCCCTCAAGCGAGCTACGTACAAGGCACGGAGAAAAATTCAAAGGCAGAGGGCCCTGCGAAACAATCAGGACCTACAGAAAGCTATCAGTGAATATCGAGCAACCAGAGCGGACTACAAAAGCACCCTTGCAAGAGCAAAAATGGACAGCTGGAGGACATTCGTGCGGGATGCTACAGCCGAAAATCCCTGGAGCATTCCATACAAGTCGGCTCTCGGGAAGCTCAGGCGAGAAGAACCACTCAGCTCCCTTAAGTCTAACGGTATAGAGTCAACCACGTGGAAGCAATCCGCGCGCACGTTGCTAAGGGTGCTCACCCCGGACGACGATCCTAACAACGATACACAAGCACAAGCAAGGGAGAGAGCTCTAACCAAAAGACAAATGCTCGGGCCAGACAACGAAGAGGTACCCCCAACCACGGAACCGGAACTGAGGAAAACAATCGCCAGAATGGGTAACAACAAGGCGCTAGGCCCGGACGGAATTGAGGTCGAGGTATTAAAGACATCATTCCAAGCCGTCCCAGGAAAATTAATACAGCTTTACAACGCATGCATTAAGCAGAGCACATTTCCGAAGGCCTGGAAGACAGCCTCCCTCAGAGCAATCCTCAAGGGCGAAAACAAGAACAAAACAGATCCAAAATCATACAGGCCGATCTGCCTCTTGCCAATTATGGGAAAAGTCCTGGAGAAACTAATACTAAACCGAATTGGCGACATCCTGATCCGACACCCACGCACCGCCTCCAAACAGTTTGGATTCAGGCCAGGCAAAGGAACTGATGACGCCATCTCCACAGTCGTCGAGAAAATAGGGAACTCCCAGCACAAGTATATCGCGGCAATATCATTTGATATCTCAGGGGCTTTCGACAACCTCTGGTGGCCATCCATCCTGACCGAACTCCAGACCCGGGGCGCCCCTGCATCAATTTACAATATGATTTGGAGGTACCTGAGGGACAGAGAGGTAGCCGTCATTGGTAAAAACGCAAAGGAGGAAAAAAAGGTAACCAAAGGATGTCCCCAAGGCTCGGTGATGGGACCCAGCCTCTGGAATCTTGTATTCGACGAATTAATCCAGCACTTGGAGGAAATCGCAGAACCGGTGGCATACGCAGACGACATACTGATAGTCAACAGAGCCGACACCAGGAATAGCATCGAAGAACAGGCAACCCGCATCGCCCGTCTCATAACAAACTGGTGTGGAACAAAAAAACTTACGGTCTCGGCACCGAAAACACAGATGGTGCTCCTAAAAGGGAAACTAAGCAGACCACCGGCAATACGACTCGAGGAAAGCACCATAAAAGCAGCAAGCGACATCAAATACCTTGGGGTATGGCTCAGTAACGGGTTAACCGGTAAAAAAAACGCGACAGAATCTGGACACAAGACAACGGCTTTATTCAGCAAGTTGGCCAACCTGGCCCGGTCAAGATGGGGCCTTGCCCACAAAGCTCGACTAACCCTATATAAAGGCCTGGCCATTCCGATTTTAACATACTGCGCAATAGGCTGGGCAACAAGTATAAACCAGGTCAACATGCGCCCCTTAAAAACGGCCCAAAGAATCGCCCTACTCGCGGCAACAGCAGCATACAGGACTGTATCCAACGACGCGCTAAACGTCATAGCAGGACAACTGCCAATATCACTGAAAAGTCTAGAACGAGCATACGCGTTTCGTCTCAGGAGGGGCGACACGTTCACCATCGATGGGTCCAGCTTTAACGTAAACAACAATGAAGCCAACGAAACCCTGACCAACGCAGCCAGAAGATTACGCCGAGTCTTTCATCAGAGGTGGCAGATTGCCTGGGAAGGCACTACCAAAGGCAGGGTCACGAAGACCTTCTTCCCGAATGTAAACGACAGAGCCAAAATGGACTGGTTAACGCTAGACCACTACGTAGTGCAATTCTTGACGGGACACGGGGATTTCCGAGCAAAACTCTACGAGTTTGGCCTCACGGAAGACAACGCCTGTAGCTGTGGCCGGCCAGACACGATATTTCATGTGCTATACTTCTGCCCACAATACGACGAGGACAGGCGTGGGTTATTGGACTGCTGTCAAAAGATAGGTGCACCGTGGCCACCCGACCCCCGGAGGCTCGTACAAAGGGAAACGTACCAGGAACTCAGAAACTTCGCGAAGAAAGCCCTTCTTAGAAAGCGAGGCAACCCGGATCCAACTGCACACGAACAGGTAGAGTAAAAAGCCCCCACCGGTGGCACCAGCCAAGACTGAGCATTACCAGACAGGACGACACGACACAAAACTAACCAACCAAGGAAACGACCAGGACAGACATTAGAACTAAGGTGCTAGACTCGTAAAACGCTCCGGGCCCGGGCCACGGCTAGCGCGACGCGAGCATTACCAAAGGGATACATACCTCACTCTCCTACTCTCTATCTACTCTAAATCTCCTTCTGTCTCCTGTTCTCTCTCTCTCTCTCCCTCTCTCTCTCTCTCTCTCTCTCTTCCTTTTCTCTGCCTCATACTTAAGTATCCTGGAGGTAATGAGCTCACCAGAGCTCGGGAGTGCGACCCCCTTAATCTGGAAGACACTGGAAACAGCGTCGAGCGGGAGATCGCCCCGTTCCGAGGAAACCTAGGTTTCTTCGGAGAAAGCGAACCTCGGGGTTGAGCAAGGCCCCCCGCTACGATGAGCGGGGCTCAACATGGTGTTGGACTCGAGGTGGCAGTGTGTATAGATTATTTAAGACGGCAAGCTAGAGCCGCAAACCCGGGCGTGGGAACTGGAGGAGTCGCACTCCAAAGGTAAAACGCCGCGGGCTCTCACTTCATGAGGTCCTGAAAAAAATTGGCAAATTGAGAGCTCGTTCCCCCTTCAGGGGAAGGGGTGTATGGCATAAGGCTTAGGTAACCCCCAGAGCAAGCGCCAGTAGACGCAATGTAGTACATGTCCCTATCTACTGGGCTCCAAGTTCTTAAGGGGGAGACTTCGACTTTCCCTTCTTGAGAACAAGTGCCTAGCGCAAACCTCCTCGTGGTGGAGCCCGTCAACGGCGCTGCTTCGGCAGCGGCGTTCGCTCGTTGCCGGAAAGCGCCTGGACGTCCTGCTCTTGCAGGAACCATACGTCCGGCGCCAAGGCACGAGCCACACCTTCTATGGACTAGGGACTGGAATGAGGGTCGCTGCTGTCCGCTCAGAACGTCCCTGGGCGGCGGTGGCGGTGTGCAACCCCTCCTTCCAGATGATCTTCCTCTCGCAGCTGAGCACCACGCACTGCGTTTGTGCGATGGTGCAGGCACCCGGCTTCTCTTTCTACGTCGTATCCCACTACTTCCAGTGGAGCGACGACATTGAGGTGCACCTCAGGCACCTCGAAACGGTGTTTCGTTCGCTGAGGGGGCAGAGAGTTCTTGTCGGACTAGACGGCAATGCCCGGTCCTCCCTTTGGGGACCTCAGGACACGGACAGGCGCGGTGCCCAACTGGAGCGGCTTATCCGTCAGTATGGATACACCGTCCACAATGATGTCAACCAGCCGCCCACCTTCTGTGCGGTTACAGGTTCGTCATACATCGACGTAACCTTGGGGTCGCCTGCCATGAGCCACTTCGTCGGCGAGTGGACAGTGCGGCAAGAATGGACAACGAGCGATCATAACGCTCTGGACGTCGGCTTGAGGGTGCCAAAAGCCGAGGGAAATGACGGACGCCCCGCTGTCAGCCGGTTCAACGTAAGGCGAGCTGACTGGGAGCGGTTCGACCAGACCCTCACCGATCTGTCGGCGCAAAGGCTGGAGGTGCTTCCGCTGACGTCCCCCGTAGAAGTCGAGGAGATGGCTGGCGCCCTTACGAGTGTCCTCACGGAGGCCTGTGAGGGAGCGATGCCAAGAAAGAAGTTCTTTAGGAAGTCCAACCCGTGGTGGACCACCAATCTTACTAACCTCAAGAAAGAGGTATACCGGCAACATAGGGCCTTTCGGAGGGAACGTGATGACGCTCAACGCCTCGTACTCCGGCAACAGTACCGCTCTTCTTTGCGGAAATATACCCGGGAGGTGAAGAGGGTCAAGCTCGAAAGCTGGAGGAGCTTCGTCTCGTTGCACGGCAACGAGAAGCCCTGGGGCTTCGTATATAAGCTCCAGTCGGACAAGCTTCAAGTTGAGAGGGTGCTTAGCACCCTCCGGCGAGGCGACGGCGCCACAATGGACATTGAAGAAACCGCCAGCTTCCTCCTTGAGGCGCATGTCCCTGAAGATCGGGAGGAGGAAGACACCCCCCAACAGCGGGAAGTCAGGGAGGGCGCCTTCGCTGCACCCGATACTCCCGACGACCCGCTTTTCACGCAAGCGGAGCTTGCTGCCCACCTTAAAACCCTCAAGAGCGGGAAGGCCCCGGGACCCGATCTCATTAAGGTCGTCGTGCTGAAAAGGGCCTTCACGGTCATTCCCGGTGTGCTGGTTCGTCTTTTTAACGCGTGTCTCAGTTTGAGCGTCTTTCCCTCTGCCTGGAAGAAGGGATCCCTCCGAGTCCTTCTGAAGGGCGAGGACAAGGACGAGAAGGACCCAAAATCGTATAGGCCCATATGCCTCCTCTCCGTGGTAGGTAAGTTCTTCGAAAAAGCCCTCAAGGGGCGCATTATGCGGTCGTCGATTGGTCCGGGTCAGACCTGCGAGCGACAGTTCGGCTTCGTTCCGGGCAAGTCGACGGAGGACGCAATCGTGGAGATGCGCAGGATGGTGGCCGAGTCTGTGGACACGTACGCCGTCGCACTCCTTTTCGATATCTCGGGCGCCTTCGACACCGTGTGGTGGCCCCTGGTTCTCGATAGCCTTAAAATTAGGGAATGCCCGCGGAACGTCTTCAACGTCATCCGCAATTACTTTAGCGATAGGAGAGTGGGAATCTCGTGGGGTAATAGCGAGGTCTCCAAGCAGGCCACGAGGGGGTGCCCACAGGGCTCCGTACTCGGCCCAACCTGCTGGAACCTCATGTTCGACGGGCTCCTCAGAATCCTCGAGGAAATCGCCCCGAACAAGTTCGTTGCCTACGCCGATGACCTCATGGTCATGGTGGAAGGCAACTCGCGGCGGGAAATAGAGGTTAGGGCACAATCGATAGTAGATAGAATTGTAGCCTGGTGCCAGAGCGCCAAGCTGCAATTGTCCCAAAAGAAGATAGAAGCCATACTCCTTAAGAGCGAATGGCGGCGCAGAGCGCCAGTTGGAAGCAGAGGAGGACACCGCCCCGATCGCGCGCGCCGCGTTGCTAGGAGGCCCGACGTGGCCAATAGATACCCAACAATCCGGATAGGGGATGCTGCAGCTAGGATAGCCTTCAAGGACAGGGTTAGGTATCTCGGCGTCCACTTTGACAAGGAGATGGGAATCGGCTCCCATTGCTCCTACCTTAGGAAGAAGAGTGCATCCCTCTTCGAGCGTCTGGGGAAAATCGCGAGGGCCGGGTGGGGACTTAGATTCGATGTAGTTAGGGCCATATACCGGGGGGTCTTTGTCCCGACGGTGACATACGCCGCCGCGGGATGGTCCGACCTCTGCAGAGAGGCAGACATTCGAGTCCTTAGAAGCGCCCAGAGACTAGCGTTGATCGCGGTCACTGGGGCATTCAGAACCGTATGGTACGATTCTGTGTGCGTCATTGCAGGGGCTGCTCCAGTAGATATACTGCTGAAGCAGGCGGGTGCTAGATACCGGCTTAGAAAGGGACTGGGCGCCGAGATAAACGGGGTGGAAATTCCAGCGGGGGCGAATAACGCAGTAGAAAGGGTTAAGGACGAGGCAATTAACATGTGGCAGACCGCCTGGCAGTCTTCCAACAAAGGCCGTACCACATTTGCCTTCTTTGGGAACATCCGGGAGAGATTGGCGGCGGTTTGGGTTCGGCCGAACCACTACACCACGCAGGTTCTCTCCGGCCACGGCAACTTCAGGGCGCGTCTCGCGTCACTCGGGCTTGCCGAGGAGGAGGAGAACTGTGAGTGTGGAGGGCTGGACACGGCCCGGCACCTTATTCTCGAGTGCCCAAAATTCGAACCGCAGAGAGTCGCTCTGCGGGACTTCATCGGCGAGAGGATATGGCCAGCGGCGGCACGCCAATTGGTGGTCACCGCGGAAGCCTTCTCCGTCTTCGCCGACTTCTGTCGGGAGACCCTTTGGCTAAAGGGGGCGGTAGAGCTGCAGTAGGAGGCCGAGTATAAGGCCAGCGGGTGGGGTGGGAACAAAAAAGGGGGGGGGAATTGTTGGAAGACAACGGTAGCTAGGATAGTGGGATAGAGACACATCATCCCAAACAGGATAGAGCACACAGGCCTTGTCAGGGTCCGTGGGGGTAGGGAGGAGACCGGGTGTCCCGGGGACCTAGCCGAGGCGTATGTCGGAAGCCTCGGTGAACGGCGGGTGGACTCGTAAACCTCGCGAACCATCCGATCCGCCCCGGCCGTGGGAACACGGTCTCTAGAAAGATAGGGAAGTAGGTAGGCGTCGAGTACACTAACAAACATAAACAAATACACAAGCACACACAGAAAAACACGCAAAACAATCTGCGGGCTCACAGCACTCCCAGCTGTGCCCCCGCAGCACTCCCACATTAGGCTCACAATCCACCTACCCTTACCTATCCCAGGTCCTTGTCTTCTGGGCTGTGTCCGGGCGGGACACGGGAGCAGGCCTTCCCGAGGTTCCCCGTGAGCACGTGGGGTCCACACCGGTGCCTCCGCCAGGGCCTAGGCCCTGGTAGAGCTGGCGGGGTTGACGCGGCGTGGCCAAACTGCTCTCTTCGCTAGTCGATCCAGCGAAAGTCAAAGGATTTTTCCATCGCCCGACCCTTGGACGTGGTTCTCTGTCTTCAAAGCTAGATAGAAGCCAGTAGCGTATACCCTGGAGGTGATGGAGCACAGGCTGGACCATTGCGATGGTTCTGCCTTCACAATAAATGTCCCTATCTACTCCCCCCCAATGTGCGGCGCCTTGTCGGGGCGGGGGGGGCTTGCGAGTCGCGATGATCCGTGGGGAAGGTTTCACGGTGAGCGACCAGACTAAGTCCGCACAGCCCGGGGGCCCTCGCGCCGCCCCCGGCTTCCCCGCGCCGTCCTCCTCCTGTGTCTCTGGCGAATGCGGTCAAAGGTACACTAGATCACCTGATGTTTGTAACGCGCCGTCTCCGCCTCTCGGCATACGACGCGGCACCCAAGTGCGTGGGGTCGGGATCACGCCCGACCAGCGCACCGCCCCGTCCCGTTAGCTCGCGCATGAGGCGACGAGCCCGGACGGGGCGGCTACCGAGCCCCGCCCGGCGGTTAGGCCAGGCGGGCCCCTTGGCAAGGGGGGGAGTACTTTCCAACCTCCCTACGGCCTAAGGAGGGCCGCTCCCGAGTTGAGTTATCGCGCAACTCACACGCCGCACACCACTGCCACCACGAATCCGACTCCATGGCCGGGCGGCGGCGGCCGAAGCCACCACCGGGCGCCCCGGCCCCCGTGGTACCAGTATTCGCCACTGGTCGGGCGTTCGTGGGTCAATTTGGCCCACTCCGGAATAGGCTCTAACCAGCCATGGCACCGGTCCGCCAGCTCGGGTACGCGGGTGCGCCAGTCCCGAAGGGGCCGGGGTCTACGACCTCCTGCGCCCTCCCTTGCGTAAAACCTCCTAGAAACCCCCCTCGACCCTACTCTACTCCCGCGGTCTGGCTCCTCAGGTCGAAGACCCAGCCCGCAAAACTCCTTAGAGCCCGGAAGTTCTCGGGGGAGTCGACTACTCCTCGAAGCTCCCAGGCCCCGTCAATGTCCCGCCGGACGCCCATAGCGGCCAAATCGCGGCGCTCCGCGTAGAGCGGACAGTCCAGCAGGACATGAGGAGAAGTCTCCTCCGCCCCCCCGCACAGGCACCCCGGGGCCGCCGAAAGAGTCCTCAGATGGAGGAACTCATTCAGCGACCCATGACCCGTCAGCAGGTATCCCGTGCAGAGGCCGAAGCAGCTCCCCCTCAGGAGCTCCGCGGGCGCGGCGGGGTCGGGGACGAACAGGCGGGTGGTGGCGCCCTTAGGGCAGACCCGCCACCTCGCCCTCCACTCGTCCCAGACGACCCCACGCGCCCGGGCCCTTCCCACGGTCAACTCCTCGCCTCGAACCGCGGGGAGCCCCCACGGGACAGGCAGCCCCTTCCGGAGGAAGTAGGCCGCCTCGAGGCATTTCGCCTCTAAGTCCCACGGGAGCTCCCCCATGAGCACCGTCATCGCCTCCGTAGAGACGGTGCGGCACACGTGCAGAGAGGCAAGGAGGACCGAGCGCTGCGCTCTGTTGAGCTGCACCGCCGCCGTCGCCCTCGCCCTCACGTAGCCCCCACAAACGGAGGCGCCATACAGTGCGCACGGGACAAAGAGGCCCCGGTACCAGGACCCAACGGTCCGGCGCCGGAGCCCCCAGTCCCGCGGCATCACCCGCCGCAGTTGGCAGACCAGGGAGGCGGTCCTCTCCCGGACCCCCTGCAGGTGGGGCTCAAAATTGAGCCGCTCACCCACAAGGATGCCCAGGTAACGGACCACCCCCCTGTACGGCACCACGCCGCCGTCCAGGAGGACCCTGGGGTTCCTCGTGGCCGCGAACCTTCCCCGGAGAATCATGCACGCAGTCTTCTCCGGGGAAATCGCCACCCCCGAATCGACACCCCACTCCCTCACCATCTCGAGGGACTCCGACGCCTGAGTTTCAAGACTCAGGCGGGAATCCCCCGAGGAGATCAGGAGCGTGTCGTCGGCGTAGGCGACAGCCTCGATATTCGCGTCGCGGAGCCGCCTCAGCAAGGGGTCCAGGGCCAGATTCCAAAGAATCGGCCCTGACATCGACCCCTGCGGGCAGCCCCGCTCCACGCTCAACTCAACCCGGTCGTACCGGGAAGCCATGTACGCCCGACGGGCGCTGAAGAAGCTCCGCCAGACGCCCAGTTCAGGGCATCCGGCGGCCTCCAGAATCCCGAGGATCGTGGCCCAGCTCAGGTGGTCGAAGGCCCCCTTGAAATCCACGAACGTGCCAAGCACGTATCGGTGGGGGGACTCGTCGACCACCCTCATCGCCGTGTGCCACGCGTCCTCGGTCCCTCTGCCGGCCCTAAAGCCGAACTGGCGGTCGGCGAGGCCGTGGACATCCCTGCCCTCCAGCCTCGCCACCAGCACCTTCTCAAACACCTTCCCAAGGGCCGACAGGAGGCTGATCGGTCTATACGACCCAGCCTCGTCGGGCGGCTTCCCAGGACCCTTCAGGATGGCCACGACACGGGCGATTTTCCACTGGGGTGGGAACACCCCAGCTTCCAAGCACCCGTTGTACATGGCCAGAGCCAGGTCCGGCGCGACCGTCACGAGCGCCCGCACCATGGGGACGGTAATCCCGTCTGGCCCAGGCGCGCTGCCAGTCTTCATGCGCCTCAAGGCGCGTCCCAACTCGGCGATCGACACCGGGGCGGGGGGCTCGAGCGCCACGGGGGCGACGTCCCCCGCGGCATCCCCGTCGGGGAGCCGCGGGAAAAAGCGCCCCAGGAGCGCCCGCGCGCTCGCCTCCCAGGAGGTGGCAAGCACACCCCCCACCCTAACGCCGCCGATATCAACGGGGCCCCGCCGGCCCCTGAGGATCCGATAAACGTCTCCCCAGGGGTCGGCGTTGCCCACCTCGCCAACGAAGGACCGCCAGTCCTCCTCCTTCTTGGCGAGGAGCAGACGGTGATAGCCCCGGTATTGCCCGCGATAAGCAACCCGGAGCGCCGTCCGCTCCTCCTGAGGAGCCGCCCGCCGCCTCGCCCGCTGTAGGGCCGCCCTGGCTCGCCTCGCGAGTCGCCTTGCCGAGTCGAGCTCCCGGCACCACCAGCGGGACCTCCTTCGCGGCGGCGCACCCGCCGCCCCCAGCCGAGCCTCGTTAACGCCCTGAGTCAGTGACGTCACGGCCTCGGCGAGGGCAACGGGTCCACTTCCGGCCAACGCCTCGCGGTCCAAGGCGTCCGCCGCCCCCGCCAGGGCCGCGCCGTACTCGGCCCAGTCCACGTCGACGGCCCGCCACCTGCGAACAGGCAGCGGGCGGTCGGCAACTCCGTCAATCCGGGCAAGGGTTACGCCGATGGCGTTGTGGTCCGAGTGTACCAGGTCGGGCAGGACCGCCCACCCGACTCGGTACACTCCCTCCACGCCCCTGCCCAGAGTGACGTCGATGTCCGACCGGCCCACAGGCCCGTCGAACGTGAACTCACGAGACGGCTCGTTCAAGACCTCCAAGTCGCAAGCGACTATGAAGGTCTCGAACTCACGGCCCCTGACCTCATTTTCATGGCCCCGGAGGCGGTTCTTGGAGTGCCACAGGCGGGACACGGCGTTCGCATCCATGCCTGCCAACACGGGCGCCCCACGCAGCTGGGTGAAAACCCACTCCAGGTACTGGAGGTAGCTGCGTAGGGGCTCACCGTGCCGGCAGTACACGGAGCAAAGGTACAAAGTACCAAAAACGCCGCGTACCCACACCGTGGCACCCCCCTCCCCACCAGGGACGACGACAACCGTGGCATCCAGCGAGGCGTCAGCCAGCACGACGGCAGATTTGCCGTCGACGCTCTGGAAGGCGGTCAAAGGTACAGCGGAAAACCCGGGAGGCCCCTTCGGATGGGGGGTCAGGCACGCCCGGGGGCCGCGCGGTAGTACCGGGGCCCGGCTTGGGCCTAGCTCCCCCGAGTAGGCTGCCCCGTAGCAACGCGTGTAAAATGCCTGTGTACTGTCCGGCAGGGCCTGGTAGCACCAGGATGCGGACCTGCTGGGCGCCAGGTGCTGCACCCGCCGAGGCCAATCGCAGCAAGCCGGTTTCCGGGGGGAGGAATTACCGGCGTAGGGGGGTTGGGGGCGGGGGGTTGGTCCCTGGGTGGGATTTTTAGAGCGAGGAGCCCGGCTCGGCCCCGCTGGCTCGGCCCTTCTTAGGGTAGGGCCGGCGGGTGCCAGCTGTGGCCCTCGCCGAGGGTGGGGGGTACGGGTTGTTTTCAGGTGTTCGAGTTGGGGACTCTCAGTCAAAAGTCCCACAGATTTATGTTTATGTCCGGGAACAGAAAATCGTTAAAGGTGCCAACGGACACTGGGCTTCCCGCAGCCCAAACCACTCCTGGAGTGGTGGCGGCGACCGACGCCGGCGGCGGCTCTGCCGCTTCCGGTGGCGGTCGCGTGGAGGAGGAGGCGGTAGGCATGATGCCCCCGCCACGGCCCGTTACACCGGGTGCCTCGTGCACCGACTATACGCGGGGAAAGAGGCGTAAGAGTGGCTCGGGTGCTGGCTCGGCCGGCGGATCGTCGGCGGTGGACTCGTCCGCCTCGGCGAGCAGGCCGGGCCGCCCGGGCCCGAAGTGTACGAAGGCCTCGGGGAGCTCGAGCCCGAGTGGCGCGGAGCCCGCCAAGAGGCGGCGAGCCTCGGCTGCCGCCGGGGATGGAGCCGAGTCGGATGACACGGTGGCGGACTCTGATGGAACCCTTTCTGAGGGTGGTGGGTCGCGCGCGTCAGGCTCCTCGGCCGCCCGCGCGGCCCCGGTCGGTCCGGGCGCGTCGGTGGCGGAGATGGTGGACGCGAGCGCGGACACGGATGCGGGCTCCGTGGCGCAAGCCAGGAGGCACGTACTGCGTAAGAAGAAGGGGAAGGGGAAGAAGAAGGCGACCGCCGCTCGCGAGGAGTCCCGGGGGCGCTTGCCGCCCCGGGTGGGGGGCGGGCCCGGCGTCGCGGCCTCGCCCCTGCCGGCGGTCGGCCTCAGGGCCCCGGTCGGCGGGGAGGGCCATCCGAGGCAGGTGAGCCTGGTGGACCTGCTTGCTCGGGCCGAGTGCCTGGCCGGGGAGGTCCGGGCCACCATAGTGGACCCGGCCAGCAAGGTTCAGAAGAGCGTCGCCTCTTCTATCGAGGAGAGGGTCGGAAGGCTGATGTCCCTCTTGGTGGCGGCCACGCAGCGCGCGTCAGCCCTACAGGGCGAGTGTGGGGGCCTGCGCTCCGCGGACGAGGCCCTCATTCGGGTGCTCCAGAGGGAGGGGGTGCCTCCGGGCTGTGGCGCTTCGCGCCCCCCGACAGCCGTCCCGGCCGAGCCGAAACTGCCGACGACGTTCGCCGGGGCGGTGACGTCAGGGCTCCTAGCGAGCCCGCTGCCCCCTCCAGGCGGTGCGGGGCCTCGTCCGGCCCAGGCGGCGGTGGCGCCACCACGGCGCTCGGGGGCTAGGAGACCGCGTGTTGCCCAACACGCGGTCTTTGTGAACGCGGCGGAGGGGACAATGACCCCGGCCGCCGTGAAAGAAAAATTGAAGGGGCTGGTGAACCCTGGGGAGGCGGCCGTCTGTGTCACGGCGGTGAGGACTGTCCAGGGCGGCGTCCTTGTTGAAACGAGGTCCGCAAAGGACCTCGAGTTCTTCAGGGAGAGCGAGGCGATTCGCGAGGGGGGGCTCTCCGTGACAGCGCCGGAGCCCCCCCGGATGAAGGTGGCCGTCCGCGCGGTGCCCGAGGATCAGGCGGAGGAGGCGGTCCTCACCGCCTTGCGCGGCCAGTGCCTTCCCAGCACTGGGGAGGAGGATTTCCGCGCGGCCGTCAGGGTCGCGCGTAGGTTCAGAGGTAACGGCAGGCGGGCGGGTGGCCAGGGGTCCCACTGGATCCTGGAGGCCACGCGCGAGGTTTACCTCTGTAAAGAACTCTTTCCGTTCGCTCACTACGTAGGCAGTGAATGCCTTCCTTCGCTAAACTACCGAGTCAACAAGTAAATAATTTGGAACGTCGTTTTCTGTCGGCGAATTAAAATCACATGCGTTTATTCACTATTTCAATCACAACAATTATATGTTTTCTCCCATATCTCTCATGACATAATAAATAAAAAAATTCACAGTCTTTCTCCCATCTCTTCAACTTTCATAATAAATTATAAAAATTATATTCCTTCTCCCATCTCTCGATTTCATCATTCTTTGGATATAAATTATGACAGTTGTATTTCGCCGATATATTCGCCATCCCAACTCCGGAAGTCAACATACATTGTAAAAATTCAATTAAGTCTATCGTGTCTCGTATTTTTGACATAAATGAGACCTATTATAGCCTTTCTCCCAGCTCTCGTCATACGAATACGCACCGACTTGAATGTTCGTGGAGGATCGGCAGAACGTGGTCAAGATGGCCGATCAAACGTCGTCGACCGTTAAATTCGAATGTTAGTGCGCGATCGGGCGAACTCTTGCCAAGATGGCCACTCAAATTCACAGGGTCGACCGATATACGCGAATGTTCTGGATACGATCGGGCGAGATCACGTGTCAAGATGGCCGATCAAACGACGCCGACCGTTAATACGCGAATGTTCTGGATACGATCGGTTGAAATCTTGCCACGATGGCCACTCGAATTCACAGGGTTGACCGGAATACGCGCACACTTTTCCGTCAGTTCCCTTTTTTTTTGATATTTTTATGAAAGTCCCATTCTTTCCGCGATGAACACACGGTCACGTAACATTTGATGGATTCGAGGTACTCACCCTCGTTCGATACAAGGCGCGTTACCGGTCTTCCCTTCCACGTGGTCGTCGCCCGGTGCGTCTCGATGCATCACACAGGTGATGGATGATTTCTGCCGCGACCTCGCGACGGGGTAGGCGTGCAGCGTTGCAGATCCTCCTGATGTTCGAGACTTTGATGCTCGATCTCCAGCGATTCGACGTATATCCGGGACGTTGACGATGACTCGACGTGTAGTCAAGATGGCCGATCAATCTCGCAGGGTCGACCGGTATACGCTTTGCGTGCTTCAACCGCGCGTCCTCTCTCTCCACGAGTCACGAGAGCTCTGTCCGACGTTCTCCTTCGATCCGGATCTCTCATTTTTCGGATATAGCAGTCAACGCCCTCTTTTACAACTCGGCGCCCGATCGGTGGCTCCGTCATTCACGTGGCAAATCCTACAGGTTCTCCACGACTTTTCGCGCGGCAAATTCAAATGACGAACGCGTCGATTTACATCACTACAACATCCCCCTTTGTTAACGATCGGGCTGTTGCGCAAGAATGTCGATTGTTAACAATACAACGAATAGACATACCTTAATATCAAAACATACAGACTTCGCTTAGCACAGTTCGTAACTTACATTAAAATCGCATCGAAACATTCAAACAACAATCTTCTGAACGTTGCGAAGCTGGAACTCTCAAATCACTTGATTAAACATGTTCAATAGGCTCATTATAAGGTCTCAAATGAATTCTGTTATAGATCCCTTTTAACTGGTGACCATCTACAAAATCCACTAACCGAAAGGCATTCTGGCCGCAAGCCTTATCCACTTTATACGGACCATAGTAGAGATGAAAAAATTTCGCTGTTACTTTATCCGATGCATTGGAAGGACTACACCCTTTACATACAAGCGGCATGAACTCACCGGACTACACCCTTTACATACAAGCGGCATGAACTCACCTCACTCGATTCCTCTAATTCGCATTCATTTTCATCAAAATTACCCATGCTAATAGGATCATTGCTTTTATTAATCGGTATCAAATCCAAATCTTTTAATTCATTTGAACTAATGGTACTCGGCGCATTAGAGATTTGCACACTCACACAATCCCCATTCGCACCCAGGTCTGTTTGTTCTGGCTCGTTATCCTTTGGACTTGGTGGTCGGTCGAATTGCGCACTCGTGGAATTGACATTTATTACCTGAATAACCATTGTCTCGTCTCCTTTGTAAGTGTTGATCTTATCCTCAACCATTTTGTCGAAAAAGACGAAATCTTCCGAAATCACCTTTTCCTTGATTTTGAGCATCGTAGTGGCATAATCTATGACCACTCGATTAGCATAAAACCAATCACTTCCCAAAATAACGGGTGTTGAGAGATAAGGAACAACCAGGAGAATTGACAAGATTGACATATCATCGATTGAAAGTGACAATTGTACTTGTTTCTGTACTTTTGTCGGCCTTTTGCGTATAGCGGTAGTGACTACTAGGTTCGTTACCGGGAATTCTTGCAACACGAAATATTTTTTCAGGTACAAATATAACTCCTCCGAAATACATGATACTTGACTACCAGAATCGACAAGAGCTGAAATTGGTATGTCCATGATATTGCAGAGCAATCGTGGACATTGCCGATTAAACGGATCAGGTTGATTTGTTACTTCGTGATCTTTTATAAGGTCTTCCACGAGTTCTTCGAGTACATCGGATCCTAGGTGCGATGGATGAATATCATTACACATCGCACCGCTAATCAGTTTAAAGACCCTGAAGTACCGGGCTGGCTTGATTCGTCCAAATTTATTGTCGAAATAGGAGGTGGTATGTGAAGATGCGGAAGGATCCTTGACCCTTGTTCCATTGGTAAAGCGGTTTCAGCTTGTGCCTGCATTTGAAATGGGGCGTCCATTTGGACTGCCACCTTCGACACTTCTTTGCGGCCATAGTCGCTATTTGGAACGGTTCCTTTTCCTCCAAAACCGCGCGCGGATCTACTATCTGCCTGCATCCCCCTAGACCTCTCAACGTCCTGATTTCTATTTCTCGAGTCCGTATTTGGCAAATTCCCCGCACTACCGCCCCATGGTAATCCTCGTTTAAATCGGTCCCGATCCTCGTTTGCTCGATCTAACAGCGATAAAGCCTGTGAAACTGCATTCGTGTCCGAAAAATCAACGCTAATCATGGCTTCCCTGATTCTCAGCGGAAAACCTTGCATGATGGTATAATTTGCTTCATAGGTATCCAATGGCGGGGTAATATACTTGGCCGATGTAATCTGTTGTAGGAAGTAACTCTGTAGCGTCCCCCCATTCGGATTATACTTTCGATTACTCCACTGACCCTTGAAATGGACTCTAATTGGAATTGAATAAAATTCTTTTAAAAATTGTTCTTTAAATATCTCAAAATTGGTGCATAGAGCGCGTTGAGCTTCGAACCAAATTCGCGACCTTCGTTCCAATGCATTTTCAATTACGAGCATTTGCATATCCGCTTCAATGCGTTTCATCTGAAAAAATCTTGCGAGATGTTCCAGAAATTCTTTCGGGTGCTGGACAGATTCGTCCCTAAATTTCGGAATTGGCACATCTAACTTCAACGATTGAAACCCTCTAACAAGCCCATTGAACATACCTAGATTTTGCTGAGCCTCAACGGCTGGTGGCGTTCCTGCAGCAACCGCTGCTTTCAACACCTTTATCGCCCTCTCCTGTCGCTCAGTTGCTGCTCTTCATTTTTTCAGTTCCTCTGCCATGAGATTTCCTTCAGACAACTTTTGGCGTAGTTCTTCGAGTTCCAGCTTTTCAGCATTCATTCGCATCCTTTCGTCACGCAACTGTTTTCGCTCATCCGCCATACCTAGAGATTCATCAATATTAATACGCTTTTTCATTGATGTTGAAATCGGGAGTGTTCGTTTTGCCTTAACCGTATTTTGTTCCCGGGAGGGGGATATCGGGGTATTCCCCGTCTCCGGTGTACGCGGTGGCGTTCGTGATAACGACATTTTCGGTAAACAGTAAAATTCAAAAATTTAGATAAGCAATTTCGTAATTTCATCAATTTGTCACTCAACTGAAACGCAAACAAAATCTTTCGGACGACACGGATTATAAATTCTCTGATATCAATTAACAATCTCAATTTATTTTATTTTATTTACTGTATTTCCCAAACTCGAATTAAAATGTGATATTTCCAAATCTTGCTATTTTTCTTTATATTGGCATGATATTTCAATATTCTCATGCCCCACGTTGGGCGCCATTTTGTAAAGAACTCTTTCCGTTCGCTCACTACGTAGGCAGTGAATGCCTTCCTTCGCTCCACTACCGAGTCGACAAGTAAATAATTTGAAACGTCGTTTTCTGTAGGCGAAATAAAATCACATGCGTTTATTCACTATTTCAATCACAACAATTATATGTTTTCTCCCATATCTCTCATGACATAATAAATCAAAAAATTCACAGTCTTTCTCCCATCTCTTCAACTTTCATAATAAATTATAACAATTATATTCCTTCTCCCATCTCTCGATTTCAACTGTCACGGTCCCACACGATTCCTATTCCCAAACCCAGTCTCACGCCCTCATATCAACCGTTTCCCACAGCTCTCACCTAAACCTAATCCTCCTTCCTAGAAACCCTCAGTAGAAACCAAATCTTCCTTCCTAGAAATCCTCATCAGCAATCCTCTCTCTCCTCTCTCATCTGAGTCCCATTGTTCCCGAGCACACGCGCTTCTCGCGCGTGGCATCCCCTCCACCTTCTTAAGGCCCCTCCACTCAGCCACGCTTCCTCCCGCTGGACCGAGAGCCAGCAGTCCATCCTAAAACCTCGAACAACAACGTGCACTCCCTTGCCAAGTCGAATTAGGAATAAAAGATCCAAATCAGAATAGTCCGTGTCTGAGTCAATCGTCTCCCGCGAAATCCTCAATCATCCGCTCGACCATCACAAATTGGTGTCAGAAGTGGGATTCGCGAAACGCCCCCTCGCGTCTCAAAAGTTCACGAAAGAAAAAAAGTGAAAAACAAAAACTCAGCGGGCCTGATCAACCCGCTCAAAGTTTTATAAAAAAAAAACATCTTAGACGCTCCGCACGCAATCTACACGCTCAACGTTCAAACGAGACACACAGGCGAGACGAAAAACAAAAGGCACTCACTAACTTACTCACGGAACGTAAAAACGAACTTACTCAATCACATGGACGGTAGGAAGGGAATAACTGGACTCAAGGCGTTTTTATGAAATTATTCCTTCTCATCACGGCACTGTAAGTAATTTTGAAACTCACTTTTTTTCTCTATTAGTCTCAAGCCCTCCTCTAAGAGTGGCAATGAAATACGTTTTTCCCCACACATTAAAATGTCTGTAAGCATCCGACATCGCCAGAACTCATGTGATACATGAACGTATATCGCTAGATTGTCACATCGATAAAACTCAATATGTGCGTATTGAAAACGCAATACGCTATTTATTATTTCTTTTTCGCTTCCTACCGCTCTCACACTCACTCATGCACACAATAAGCGCACAAACACACGCGTAGCCAAACTTTGTCGTCTCTGCGTCCTCTTCGCCTTTTAATTTGCATAGGAAACAATTTGTAAAATTTGAAAAATGAAATTTTATAAACTTTAAACGTTTTGAAGAAAGAAAACTTTTCATACATTATAAAATTTAAGAATAAAAAAAAACAAGAAAATTGAAAACTTCAAACGCTCAACATTCGAAAAATAAAGTTTTGCAAACTCGAAATATTTTTAAGGAGAACAAAATGTTGACATATTATAAATATGTGAAAAAAGAGAAGCACGAAAACTGAAAACAGCTCAAATCTATAAAATCCGAAAATCAAAATTTATTTACACATTATAAACATTTGTAAAAAAAAAAGAAAACGTAAATTGAGAACTTTTCAAACTTGTGAAACCCGGAAATTGCAATTTTGCAAACTTTAAATATTTCAAGAGAAACAAAATGTTATAAATTTTAAATACCTCGAAGGAAACAACATTTTTATACATTATAAGTATATGAAAAAAAAAAAAAATGTCTTAAACCGTACAACCCGAAAAATGAAATGTTACGAACTCTAAAATAAAAACGAGAAAAGAAATTCTTCGAAGAAAACAAAACTGTCCACACATAATAAATATTTGAGGAAAAACGGAGGAAAAACAGAAACTGAAAACCTTTGAAACTCGCAATATTCGAAAAAAATTTTAAAGCTTTAGATTTTTCGAAATTGACATTTTTTTTACACACTATAAACATTCATAAACAGAAGGAAAATCGAAAACTTTCTAAACTTCCAATATTCGAAAAATAACATTTTACGAACCTTTAATATTTAAAATAAAAAACGAAATTTTTACGTATTATAAATATTCGAACGGAAACTGAAAAATTGAAAAGTTTCCAAGCTTCTAGGATCTAAAAATAAAATTTTTGCAAACGTATCAAGCTTTTCGTATTCGAATAATAACAACTTTGCGGACTACAATACAAATATTCTCATTCCCCTTCTTTAAAACATATATGGATAGGACAAAACAAAATTTAATCTGCTAGGCCACCCCGGCGCCAAAAATTTAGGCCTCTCATTTATCAATTTAGAACCCGAAAGCGAAAACAAAGTCGTTAACGATATGGCGTACGGACATTTAACATTCCGAGATATATACCAACCAATCCCTGCGTTTGACGGCAAGAATATTCCCGTCGAAAACTTCATAAGCGCATTCAAAAAGACAATAAAAATAATTCCACCGAATGAACATGCTCGACTTCTTGTCATGATACAGTATAAAGTAACAGGAACTGCACGCGATTTGGCGGAAACAAAAATTATACAACCCTCGAAGAACTTCTTACGGATTTGTGACACAATTTCAGTACTCCAATAGAATTATTAGATGTCGAATTAGAACTTAAGGAAATAGCGCAAAGGTATAATGAACCGATAGCAGAGTACGTAACTCGTACTCGCACAATTATGAAACGAATTATGAATAGGGTCGATGAATGTTATATGCGTAATTAGGATTAACAATACCTAGAAAATCGGAATTAAGAAGTAAATAAATCGGTAACTAGAGAATCTACCCGCGATCTTTTCGATAAAGTCAGTGCTATTTTAATGCGACAAGCAGTTCAACATTTCGATGAAGCGATATAAGAAAGCGTTAACATAGAATAAGAATTAAAAACACGCCAAACGATCAACCAGAACCGAACAAGTCACGGAAATTCAAGTGAAAAACAAACAGAAACAGCTAAAGTTCAGTTCGCGGAAACCCAAAATTCACCCCCGCGAATGTTTTCCGAATATCACAAATCGCCTAACCGCTCCACCATCAACTGTGACGCATTAAGATACTTAAGGGGAGAACAAAATAGGAGATTCATTAGTCATAGATTTGGGAACGCGTCACCAAACAGACGCGGTAACTACAGAAACAACTCATACGATAGATATCAAAACGGACGGAATTTCCAAAACGACTGTAAAAACAGCTACGAGTACAGGCAACAAAACACACGCGGCAGTTATCAAAACAATTACTCAAGAGGACAGCCAAATTCACGGAATGGTTAACAAAACTATTACCACAATAGGCAACAAGGCTCACAAAACAATTACCAGCGGAGAGATCAATCCCCGAATTACTACAGACAAAACAGTCGATACGATACGCATCCCAGTAGCTCACACGACAGTTCAGACGATAGACAACGCAGTCACTCGCAACCCAGATCTCGCGATAATTCGCGCGATCGAAAACCCGATAACAACGAACGAAGATCGCGGAGAATGAGTAACGAAAACCTTCAGGAACTCGCAAAAATAGTAACAGAAATGGTACAAAAAAAAAACTTAAATGCAACTTCGCGGAACAGCGTGACGCGAAGCAAATCGCAAGAGCGCTCGTCGTCAAGTCACTAGAAAAGAAAACGGTAACAATAAAGAAAGCCACAATATCGCTAGGAATCACGAAAAGACGGAAGCCACCAACAGTCATCATAAATTCGAATGACCTTAAAGGAAAAGACACGAAATTTCTCATAGATACAGGAGCCCAAATCAACCTAATTAAATCAGAAGCAATAGGAGCACACCTCGAAATTGACGCATACATCATTTACGAACTATCAGGAATCACGAGCGACACAATTTTCACTTCCGGCATGTGCATCATAAGGATTAAGGATCTTTCCGTCGAATTCCATATAGTGAAGAACGATATTCCAGTCACCCAAGACGCCGTTTTGGGCGACGAGTTTTTCAAAGAAACACCGGCCGACATTCTATACACCCAGTCGTGCATATCTTTCAGTGGCAATCAAATACCTTTCGAAACACGCGAAAGAATTTCGATTCCGGCTAGATCAAAATCCGTAATCCACGTCAGGATAAAGAATACGGACCTTTCAGAAGCCTACATCCCGCAAATACATGCTGGCGAAGGATTGTACATTGGTAACGCAATTGTCACAAATCGTGATGGAACAGCGTATTTAACAGCGATTAACACGAATGAGTACACAATACACCTGCAAGTTCCAATATTGGAATTACAACCAATTGAGGAACTGCGAACATTCGACACAACCCAAAATGATCCAAACGACATTGTTACCGATCTGCATGCGGTAATCGGGTTGGTGTCGACAAAAGAGGACAGATTCGAGCGATTAAAACCTCTCCTACACCTCGAGAATCTCGAGGAAAGTGAGACGGCACACGTGCTTAAACTGGCCTCACAGTACTCACACCTTTTCAGTCTGCCCGGTGAACAGCTAGGATGCACAACGCTTGTGAAACATGAAATTTTCACAACCGATGAGAAACCGATAAATACAAAACAATATCGCTTTCCACAAGTGCATAAACAGGAAATCCACAAACAGGTTGACGAATTATTGCAGAAATGCATAATACAACCGTCACTATCACCATTCAACTCGCCTGTTTGGATTATCCCGAAAAAAGCCGACCGTGAAGGAAAGAAACGCTGGCGCATGGTAATCGATTTCAGAAAACTGAACGAGAAAACAACACCCGATTCGTACCCATTGCCAAACATCACCGACATCCTAGACCAGCTGGGTAGGTCCCGTTACTTCTCGGTATTGGACTTAGCGTCCGGTTTCCACCAAATCGAGATGCACCCACGCGACAAAGCAAAAACAGCCTTTTCGAGTCCGAACGGTCATTACGAGTTTAATCGAATGCCGTTTGGTTTGAAAAACGCACCAGCAACCTTCCAAAGGTTAATGGATGTCGTGTTGTCGGGATTACAAGGCACTGACCTGTTCGTGTATTTAGACGACATTGTCATCTATGCCATCGACCTAAAGGAACACGAACACAAATTTAGCAGGCTGGCCAAAAGATTGACATACGCCGGTCTCACACTGCAAACCGACAAATGCCTGTTTTTACAAAAGAAAGTCGAATATTTAGGCCATGTCATCAGTGAAAACGGCTCACAACCAAGACCAGAGCTAATAAAATCGATTCAGGAGTTTCCGACACCGGAAAATAAGAAGACCATCATACAGTTTCATGCCTTGGTTAATTACTATAGACGATTCATAAAAGATTTCGCAAAAATCGCTCTACCACTAACAAGACAGTTAAAAGCCTCCCAAAAATTTGAGTGGACCGATGAGTGTCAACAGGCGTTCGACTATTTGAAGGAAAAATTGACGAGCCAACCAATCCTACGCTATCCGGATTACCAGAAAGAGTTCAAGTTGACAACGGATGCTTCAGACTACGCAATCGGCGCAGTTTTCAGTCAACAGCATGAAAATTTTGATCACCCCGTTGCCTTCTACTCGCGCACTCTCACAAAAGCGGAATTAGCGTACGACACGATGCGTAAAGAACTTTTGGCAATAGTAAAAGCGATCGAACACTTCAGGCCCTATCTCTATGGGCACCACTTCATGTTAGTGACAGATAACCGAGCACTCACATATTTAGTGAAGAAACCGAATCTACCGCAACAACTACTAAGATGGCAAGCGGCTCTCAATGACTACGATTACGAAATTCAACACAAGCCTGGAAAACTCAACTCAGTCGCAGACGCTCTGTCAAGAAACCCAATCAACGGCCTCCCGATCAGGCCAAGGGAGTCTACATCATCCGATGAAATGCTGCATGACATCAAGAAATCGAGAATCTCTCAACAGGGTGATAAACGAAACTTGTCAACATCGGACGAATCTTCCGGAAACCCAGCACCGGACAAAGTGATAATTTTGCCAGAAGAAGAACTTCAAGAACTTAAGGATACAAACATAGAAATAAGCAACGCCGAAAACAAAGAAGAAATTGGAGGGAGTGCACGCTCAAAAATCGATAAGACAATCGACGACAACAACTACGACTCAGAAACATCAACAGAGGAGATGGAACTCATTGGATTCGAACAAGGACGACCACAGCTTACGAAAAGGAACAATTCTCATGACAAACTAATGTATAAGAAAACGCCTCGCAAACGTGATCGCGACACGTTCGAGGACGAAGTAGTAGGGCACGAAACAGCCGTGCCGACGAAAAAGGGAAAACGACGATGATATTCAACGAGGAAATAAGCGCAAATACAGAAGAAATAAATAAAGAAGAAAGAAATGAAATAAGCGCAAACAAAGAAGAAATAAATAAAGAAGAAAGAAATGAAATAAGTGCAAACAAAGAAGAAATAAATAAAGAAGAAAGAAACGAAATAAGCGCAAACAAAGAAGAAATAAATGAAGAAGAAAGAAATAAAATAGGCGCAAACGAAGAAGGAAAAAGCCAAAAAAGTAGCCGGACGCGGCAAAGTAGGAATAAGGATAAAGAAGCAAGCTCCGCGCTGCCACCTAGGATCCCCATCAATGCGGGTAGACACTTCAGCGGGCCGAAGTCTACCAGCAACGATACAACATACGACGAACAGGCGCTAACCATTGACAATGAAACGGAAACTACAATGAGATAGAAGAGAATCTGACTGTCAGCTTCACCAACACGGAAGATGAAAAATCAGATAGGGCAGAACAACCGAACTCGCATACCGAGCCTAACCAGCCATCACCATCCCATGATGCTCGCGAAAAAAAAATGAAAAAAAAGATTAGGCCAACAAACGGCCAACATTGACTTTTTAAACGTGGCATGGCAGACCACGAAAGCACCCGATTGACCAACAGTCAATGCTCACCGCTAAAGAGGCTCTGAAAGGCCCCAAAAATGAAAATAAATGTAGTCAACCAATCACGAACATCAACAACTGCCAAACGTGAACCTGGCAGGCCACGAGAAAAAATAATGCTGAACATCAGCAATCAACAGCAACTGCTAAGCACAGGTGCGGTAGACCTCGTAAAACCGCATTAGAAGAATTAGAAATACTTTAAAATTCAACACATAAAAAGAAGTCGCTATCAATAAATAATAGTCACAGCACAAAGCTTCTTTACCATGAATATTTATACCACTTAAAAAAAAACTATTAACATTCGACGACTATATTAAAATATAGAACCGAAATTGTAACGACGTTCGATAATTGGCACTCTGAAAACAATTTTGAGTAAAATAAACAGAAAAACGATATTATGCTAGGCGGACGAAAGTACCAAAATGTCAAACTCGACAACTCGTATTGTTAAAAATGATTTAGCTTAAAGAACTAAAAAATCGATCGTGATAGTAGCTATACGAGTCCATTCGAAATTCTAGAAGTAACCGATCTGAATAATTTTCAAAATCTAGGTAGACACAAACAAAACGAAATTGGTTTACGAAGACTAAATTGAACCCGAATATGTTGTCACGCATACCTTTTTATAACATTATGACGTTACAAAAATGCTCTAAGAAACAACGACATATGTACTTTAATCTAACGCTACACATAAGTATCATATATAGAATCATTCCTCCTTACTATTTTCCTATTCCCTTGATAATTCATTTTCTTTTCCCTTCTACATTTACTTTCCCTCTACATTTCCGCATATAAATCGTACTAACATTAAACAAGTACATACACAACATTGTATGCACGACAGCTTCACAAAATATATTATAACTTCCATTCCTTATTATGTGCTCAGCCTATGCTTATTTTCAAACCATCAAGACAGACACTACACTATTAACCCATGTATGCGATAAAGCTAAATTATCGTTTTTAATCAAGATTGAATAGGTATCGTTCATCCATCACATTGGTCAACTGGAGAACAACCTTACCGGATCCTGGATAACAGACCTACACGCACTAACACCCAAGCTAATCAGAATTAAGACTGTTTCAGGTGCAACCAAAAGAAGAGAGCGATAAAATATATATATATATACATTTCGGCAAATAACGAATCTAGAAAAAAAGGAACCTTACGCCAAAAAGTAAATCACGGCAAACTATAAAGGGAACAAAGGCAAAGACTATCGTCAACGAAGGAGCAAAAATTTGGGCTCTTTTTCTCTATTTACATATATACATGAAATTACCAACCACACACACACCCGTCCTTTCATAACCAAAACAGCCCCTACTAACTCATCTAAACTAATCTTATAGTCGGTTTCAGATCCACGGTCATAACTCCAACATACCAAATAAAAACATTACTTTAGCAGGAACAAAATTACTACATGGAACAAAAACTACTACATGGAACAAAAACTACTACACGGAACACAAAATTACTACATGGAACAAAAACTACTACTTGGAACAAAATTATTACACGGAGCACATCTCACCTCGACTAAGCACATTCGAATTGTTCCGTCCGACTAAACCGCGGCCCGAATTGCGCTTACAGCGCAATTGAACCACACCCCGAACAAACGCACATTTTTTTTGGGACACCAACGTTACACTACATAAGTGGACACATACACACACACCACACGCACACACACACACACACACACACACACACACACACACACACACACACACACACACACACACACACACACACACTTTTATTTTATTATATAGAATCAATAAAAAAAGCTTTGTAACCCACGTTCTTGTAAGAGGGGGCGTGTCACGGTCCGACACGATTCCTATTCCCAAACCCAGTCTCACGCCCTCATATCAACCGTTTCCCACAGCTCTCACCTAATCCTAATCCTCCTTCCTAGAAACCCTCAGCAGAAACCAAATCTTCCTTCCTAGAAATCCTCATCAGCAATCCTCTCTCTCCTCTCTCATCTGAGTCCCATTGTTCCCGAGCCCACGCGCTTCTCGCGCGTGGCATCCCCTCCACCTTCTTAAGACCCCTCCACTCAGCCACGCTTCCTCTTGCTGGACCGAGAGCCAGCAGTCCATCCTAAAACCTCGAACAATAACGTGCACTCCCTTGCCAAGTCGAATTAGGAATAAAAGATCCAAATCAGAATAGTCCGTGTCTGAGTCAATCGTCTCCCGCGAAATCCTCAATCATCCGCTCGACCATCACACAACATTAATTATAAAAATTATATTCCTTCTCCCATCTCTCGATTTCATCATTCTTTGGATATAAATTATGACAGTTGTATTTCGCCGATATATTCGCCATCCCAACTCCGGAAGTCAACATACATTATAAAAAATCAATGAAGTCAATCGTGTCTCGTATTTTTGACATAAATGAGACCTATTATAGCCTTTCTCCCAGCTCTCGTCATACGAATATGCACCGACTTGAATGTTCGTGGAGGATCGGCAGAACGTGGTCAAGATGGCCGATCAAACGTCGTCGACCGTTAAATTCGAATGTTAGTGCGCGATCGGGCGAACTCTTGCCAAGATGGCCACTCAAATTCACAGGGTCGACCGATATACGCGAATGTTCTGGATACGATCGGGCGAGATCACGTGTCAAGATGGCCGATCAAACGACGCCGACCATTAATACGCGAATGTTCTGGATACGATCGGTTGAAATCTTGCCACGATGGCCACTCGAATTCACAGGGTTGACCGGTATACGCGTTGCGTGCTTTAACCGCGCGTCCTCTCTCTCCACGAGTCACGAGAGCTCTGTCCGACGTTCTCCTTCGATCCGGATCTCTCATTTTTCGGATATTGCAGTCAACGCCCTCTTTTACAACTCGGCGCCCGATCGGTGGCTCCGTCATTCACGTGGCAAATCCTACAGGTTCTCCACGACTTTTCGCGCGGCAAATTCAAATGACGAACGCGTCGATTTACAACACTACACCTCGGGTGGGATTCGTGCGTGGTCCGGGACTACGTGGAGGCGGACCGGTGCTACCGGTGCCTCGGCTTTGGCCACACCGCCGCCTTCTGCCGGAAGAAGGAGGTGGTGTGCGGCTGGTGCGCCGGTGGCGGCCACCCGGCTGCGAGCTGCCCGGAGCGGGAGAAGCCTCCCCGCTGCGTAAACTGCGGGGAGGCCGGACTGGCGGCCAACCATCGTGCGATGGACGGCGCGTGCCCGCTCTACCAGGCGGAGATCGTGCGTGCCAGGGCCGACGCCGCGGAGGGGCGGGCCCGCCTGGCCGCTAGAGCCGATAATGGCTAGCCGGTCCCCCGCGCGGGGGGTCGACGGTGGGCTGGGGGGTGCAGAGCCCGTTGGGCTCCGCGTCCTCCAGCTCAATTGCAGGCGTTCGAAGGCCGTGATGGCGGACCTCGGCCGGGTGCTCGTCGAGGGCCGCTACGGTGCCGCCCTCCTGCAGGAACCCTACCTGAGGGCGGGTGGCGTTGTGGCGGGGATCCCAGCGTGGATGCGGGTTTTCCAGAGCGTCGACGGCAAATCTGCCGTTGTGCTGGCTGATGCCTCGTTGGATGCCGCGGTTGTCGTCGTCCCTGGTGGGGAGGGTGGTGCCACGGTGTGGGTAGGCGGTGTTTTTGGTACTTTGTACCTATGCGCCATGTACTGCCGGCACGGTGAGCCCCTACGCGGCTACCTCTAATATCTGGAGTGGGTGTTTACCGAGCTGCGTGAGGCACCCGTGTTGGCAGGCATGGACGCGAACGCCGTGTCCCACCTGTGGCACTCCAAGAACCGCCTCCGGGGCCACGAGAATGAGGTCAGGGGCCGTGAGTTCGAGACCTTCATCGTCGCTCGCGACCCGAAGGTCTTGAACGAGCCGTCTCGGGAGTTCACGTTCGACGGGCCTGTGGGCCGGTCGGACATCGACGTCACTCTGGACAGGGGCATGGAGGGAGTGTACCGGGTCGGGTGGGAGGTCCTGCCCGACCTGGTACACTCGGACCACAACGCCATCGGCGTAACCCTTGCCCGGATGGACGGAGTTGCCGACCTCCCGCTGCCTGTTCGCAGGTGGCGGGCCGTCGACGTCGACTGGGCAGAGTACGGCGCGGCCCTGGCAGGGGCGAAGGACGCCTTGGACCGCGAGGCGTTGGCCGGAAGTGGGCCCGTTGCCCTCACCGAGGCCGTGACATCCCTGATTCAGGGCGTTAACGAGGCTCGGCTGGGGGCGGCGGGTGCGCGGCCGCGAAAGAGATCCCGCTGGTGGTGCCGGGAGCTCGACTCGGCGAGGCGACTCGCGAGGCGAGCCAGGGCGGCCCTGCAGCGGGCAAGGCGGCGGGAGGCTCCTCAGGTGGAGCGGACGGCGCTCCGGATTGCTTATCGCGAGCAATACCGGCGCTGTCATCGTCTGCTCCTCGGTAAGAAGGAGGAGGACTGGCGGTCCTTTGTTGGCGAGGTGGGCAACGACGACCTCTGGCGGGACGTTTATCGGATCCTCAGGGGCCGGCGAGGCCGCGTTGATATCGGTGGCGTTAGGGTGGGGGGTATGCTTGCAACCTCCTGGGAGGCAAGCGCGGGCGCTTCTGGGGCGCTTTTTCCCGCGGCTCCCCGACGGGGATGCCGCGGGGGACGTAGCCCCTGTGGCGCTCGAGCCCCCCGCCAGGGTGTCGATCGCTGAGCTGGGACGCGCCTGGAGGCGGATGAAGGCTGGCAGCGCGCCTGGGCCAGACGGGATTACCGTCCCCATGGTGCGGGCGCTCGTGACGGTCGCGCCGTACCTGGCTCTGGCCATGTACAACGGGTGCTTGGAAGCTGGGGTGTTCCCGCCCCAGTGGAAAATCGCCCGTGTCGTGGCCATCCTGAAGGGTCCTGGGAAGCCGCCCGACGAGGCTGCGTCTTATAGACCGATCAGCTTGCTGTCGGCCCTTGGGAAGCTGTTGGAGAAGGTGTTGGCGGCGAGGCTGGAGGGCAGGGATGTCCACGGCCTCGCCGACCGGCAATTCGGCTTTAGGGCCGGCAGAGGGACCGAGGACGCGTGGCACACGGCGATGAGGGTGGTCGAGGAGTCTCCCCACCGATACGTGCTTGGCACGTTCGTGGACTTCAAGGGGGCTTTCGACCACCTGAGCTGGGCCACGATCCTCGGGATTCTGGAGGCCGCCGGATGCCCTGAACTGTGCGTCTGGCGGAGTTTTTTCAGCGCCTGTCGGGCGTACATGGCTTCGCGGTACGACCGGGTTGAGCTGAGCGCGGAGCGGGGCTGCCCGCAGGGGTCGATGTCGGGTCCGATTCTTTGGAATCTGGCCCTGGACCCCTTGCTCAGGCGGCTCCGCGACGCGAACATCGAGGCTGTCGCCTACGCCGACGACACGCTCCTGATCTCCTCCGGGGATTCCCGCCTGAGTCTTGAAACTCGGGCGACGGAGTCCCTCGAGATGGTGAGGGAGTGGGGTGTCGAGTCGGGGGTGGCGATTTCCCCGGAGAAGACTGCGTGCATGATTCTCCGGGGAAGGTTCGCGGCCACCAGGAACCCCAGGGTCCTCCTGGACGGCGGCGCGGTGCCGTACCGGGGGGTGGTCGATACCTGGGTATCCTCGTGGGTGAGCGGCTCAGTTTTGAGCCCCACCTGCAGGGGGTCCGGGAGAAGACCGCCTCCCTGGTCTGCCAACTGCGGCGGGTGATGCGGCGGGACTGGGGGCTACGGCGCCGGACCGTTGGGTCCTGGTACCGGGGCTTCTTTGTCCCGTGCGCGCTGTATGGCGCCTCCGTTTGGGGGGGCTACGTGAGGGCGAGGGCAACGGCAGCGGTGCAGCTCAACAGAGCGCAGCGCATGGTCCTGCTTGCCTCTCTGCACGTGTGCCGCACCGTCTGTACGGAGGCGATGACGGTGCTCATGGGGGAGCTCCCGTGGGACTTGGAGGCGAAATACCGCGAGGCGGCCTACTTCCTCCGGAAGGGGCTGCCTGTCCCGTGGGGGCTTCCCGCGGTTCGGGGCGAGGAGGTGACCGTGGGTAGGGTCCGGGCGCGTGGGGTCGTGTGGGACGAGTGGAGGGCGAGGTGTCGGGTCTGCCCTAAGGGCGCCACTACCCGCTTGTTTGTCCCCGACCCCGCCGTGCCCGCGGCGCTCCTGAGGGGGAGCCACTTCGGCCTCTGCACGGGATACTTGTTGACGGGGCATGGGTCGCTGAATGAGTTCCTCCATCGGAGGACTCTTTCGGCGGCCCCGGCGTGCCTGTGCGGGGGGGGGGCGGAAGAGACTTCTCCTCATGTCCTGCTGGACTGTCCGCGCTACGCGGAGCGTCGCGACTTGGCCGCCATGGGCGTCCGGCGGGGCATTAACGGGGCCTGGGAGCTTCGAGGGGTAGCCGACTTCCCCGAGAACTTCCGGGCTCTTAGGAGCTTTGCGGGCTGAGCCTTCGAGCTGAGGAGCCAGACCGCGGGAGTGGAGTAGGTGTTGGGGGGGGTTTTTCAGTAGGTGTTCACGCAGTGGAGGGCGCAGGAGGTCGTAGACCCCGGCCCTTTCGGGTCTGGCGCACCCGCGTACCCGAGCTGGCAGACCGGTGCCATGGCTGGTTAGAGCCTATTCCGGAGTGGGCCAAATCGACCCACGAACGTCCGACCAGTGGCGAATACTGGTACCACGGGGGCCGGGGCGCCCGGTGGTGGCTTCGGCCGCCGCCGTCCGGCCGTGGAGTCGGATTCGTGGTGGCAGTGGTTATAGCGTGTGAGTTGCGCTTCATCTCAACTCAGGAGCGGCCCTTCTTAGGTCGTAGGGAGGTTGGAAAGTACTCCCCCCCTTGCCAAGAGGCCCGCCCGGCCTAACCGCCGGGGCTTGGTAGCCGCCCCGTCCGGGCTCGTCGCCTCATGCGCGAGTTAACGGGACGGGGCGGTGCGTTGGTCGGGCGTGATCCCGACCCCACGCACTTGGGTGCCGCGTCGTATGCCGAGAGGCGGAGACGGCGCGTTATGAACAAAAGGTGATTTAGTGTCCCTATCTACTCCTCCCCCAATGTGCGGCGCCTTGTGGTGGCGGGGGGGCTTGCGAGTCGCGGTGATCCGTGCGGACGGTTCACGGTGAGCGAACAGACTAAGTCCGCACAGCCCGGGGGCCCTCGCGCCGCCCCCGGCTTCCCCGCGCCGTCCTCCTCCTGTGTCTCTGGCGAATGCGTGCAACGGTATAGCGGAAAACCTGGGAGGCCCCTTCGGATGGGGGGTCAGGCACGCCTAGGGGCCGCGCGGTAGTACCGGGGCCCGGCTCAGAAGTAGCTCCCCCGAGTAGGCCGCCTCGTAGCAACGCGTGTTTAAAGCCTGTGTACTGTCCGGCAGGGCCTGGTAGCACCAGGATGCGGACCTGCTGGGCGCCAGGTGTTGCACCCGCCGACGCCACACTGCAGTAAGCCGGTTTCCGGGGGGGGAACCATCGGTGAGGGGGGGTTGGGGGCGGGGGGTTCGTCCCTGGGAGGGATGTTTGAAGCGGGGAGCCCCGCTCGGCCTCGCCGGCCCGGCCCTTCTTAGGGTAGTGTCGGCGTGTGCCAGCTGCGTCCCCCGCCGAGGGTGGTGGGTAAGGGTAAGTCAGGCGGTCGAGTTGGGGACTCTCGGTCAAAAGTCCCAGATTTAATGAATTATGTCCGAGTTCTAAAAATCAGTAAAGGTGCCAAAGGACACTGGGCTTCCCGCAGCCCAACCCACTCGCGGAGTGTGGGTGGCGACGGACGCCCGTGGCGGCTCTGCCGCGCCCGGCGACGGTCGCGTGGCGGAGGGGGGGGGGGTGCCTCGATGGGTCTCCCGCCGTCCCCTGGTCTGAAGAAGAAGAGGCGTGCGTCTCGGTCGGGCGGTGACTCGACCGGCGGGTCGTCCGTGGCGGACTCGTCCGCCCCGGCGGCCAAGCCGCGGCCGAGGATCTCGAAGGGAGTGACGCCCCCAAAGAAGAAGCGACCCCCGGTTTCGGGGGAGGACGGAGCCCTGTCGGATGGCCCGACGGCGGGCTCTGACGGGGCGTTGTCTCAGGGGTGTTACTTCCTAGCGAATGTGCCTTCTCTCGGTTATTCCCAATATCCTCATTTGCCGTCATAAGCGTATTAAATGTATAAATCTAAGAATAAGACGCGTAACAACATTAAACGGAACTTGCGTATGTTCCGCGAGCATATTTTTCATTTATTTTATTCAGTCGGTTCGCCTCGTGTTATAACCTCGCATTTCTTCAAGGCGTAAATATCGAACTCCCAGAAAGAAATACGAGGCACCACTCGAACGAGACGAGAAGACTTTGCCTTTAGCCTAAATAAGTCCCGACCGATAATTATTTAACATGGTGCCGGCAGAAAACGAGAACTCAACGACGCTCGATCTCTTCGCGCACCCAATATAATCTTTCGATATGAGAAGTCACCATAGCTATAAATTCACATAACACAAACCATGCGCATGCTTAGGTCTCAGATATCGAACTGTACTTCCCATGCGCTTTTTCGCCGAAACACGAGACAAACGTCTCCTTTCTTCATACGCATATTAGTCAGAACCGATGCCCTGAAATAAGGTCGCGCGCGTGGCTAGGGAATCTGTAACCTACACGCACATCGTACTGCAACCAATCACACTAATCAACCGATATATTCATGACCAATGGACCAATCCCCGAATAACTAGATGACCAAGACTACATTCTCCCTAAGGTTCCTTCTCCCACTATCGAACTCCTCCTAATTTTCATATCAAGAAAGACTCCCTTCCTGAAGACAGTCTTCCAACGATTTCCATCGCGTTCAGATCAAGTCTTCCAACGATTTCCGTCGCGTTCAGATCAAGTCTTCCAACGATTTCCATCGCGTTCAGATCAAGTCTTCCAACAATTTCCATCGCGTTCAGATCAAGTCTCCCGACAATCTTCATCGATCAGATCGTAGTCTCGCAACGTTTCCATCGAATTAACTTCACTTCTTACTCTTGTTCTGACAGAATTCGAAGTGTAGCACAAATATCATAGAGTTTCGAATATTATACATTTTCGGGTTTTGACTGAAGTAGCGTATAATCGTTTAGTCGACTCTCACGGCCTCGAGTCTATAAAGTATTTCAAGTGCGGTTTACTACGCGTATATACATAAATGCTCTAGGCGCACCAAAAGTCTGGTGCTGGTGACCGCTTTCCTAACGCTAAGCGTGGCGTCCGTCAATGAGGGCTTTATCTGCGAGCGACGACCGATACTCTTGCAAGCGAGCGTACCTACAAACTGATACACTCTCAAACACAGCGACCAATGTAAGCGACAAATTTCATTTTATGTTAATCTGATTGTTCCCCCGGCTTCATAGTCATTTTCATTGTCAATTTTTCTGTATAAGCAACTTTATTCATCCGATCACTTATTTGTAATAAACCTTTAGTTAAGTTTGTACGAAATTCATCGGATTATTCCTAACTACCAATCATTGCATGACTTCCTAATTTTTACCTCATTCCAAGCACTACCCCTTTTTGCCCTCATCCCGTGCTATTGCGCTTGTCGTAGGCAAAAAAGGAGGGAATCAAAAAATATATGCCCACGTCCCTTCCGGACGTGACATTAATTTTTGGGGGCTCGTCCGGGATATTAAAAAGGGAATGTGCCGATTGATTCAATGTCCGGGGACGAATCAACAGCTAGTTCATTGAATTTAAATATCACTGACGACTTAGGTGAACCATCGGGTTATTCTTTGAGGAGTTCTGACGCTCAATTGCTACCCTGTCTCGAACCTAAGAAACGACCAGTAAAAAAATTAGAAATACCTCAAAAGGTCGATAACGAAAACACAACAGACATGGCGCTAGGTACAAATCAGTCACTCGCATACGTATCTTTAAGGGAAGCTATCGAAATGGTCCCGGATTTTGACGGGAAAGGTAGCTCCTTCTCAGATTTTGTAGCCGGATGCGAAGACGCATTGGCGTCGCTTCCGCCCGGATCCGAAGCACGGTTTGTGAGAGTAATTCGAAACAAACTTAAGGGTCAGGCTAAGAAGGTCATCCGGCCATCCACGTTCGAAACAGTAGAATCGCTTCTGAAATTCTTAAATAAACTATATGCTCCAAACAAAACTGAGGTACAACTGTTGGGAGAACTCAGTCACATTTTTCAAGGAAGCGGTGAAACCGTGATAGATTTTTCCACTGCAATTAGGGATAAAGCTAGGGAAATACTCGACGCTCAACCAACATCCCAAAACGGCACGGAAAGTGCCGCTCACAGAAAAACATTAGACGGCTATTTCCTCTCGTGTTTCAAACGCGGGCTAAAACTGGAGATAGAACAGCGTCTCCCTCGGTGCGACGATATCTCGACCGCTATAGATCATGCGATCGAAATCGAACGCGACCTCGAAGCCCGTAAGGAACTTCTCTCGTTCTCTATTAGATCTGTTCCGAACAAATCGGTAAAAACCTGTAACATCTGTAAAAAGGACGATCATTGATGCGAAGCTTGCCGATTTGCGACAATCACATGCCAAAAATGCAACAGTAAAGGTCACAAAGCCGATCAATGTGGAAATAATCAAATCGCTCAAAAATCGGTCACTTGTCAAATTTGCGATAAACCCGGTCACACCGCGAAAAATTGCTACGATAACCAAAAATCTTTCAATTCGTCTGGCAATCAATCACACCGCTCGCCCGGTCCTCCATGCCCTCTCTGTCATAAGCAGGGTCATACCGCGGATCGATGCTTTAAACTTCGAAACAATCCCCCGAATTCTAATCCGCCAACCTGTCGGTATTGCAAAAAGGTCGGGCACACTATCGAAAACTGTCGTGCTCGCGATTATAATAATTCGCGTAATCAGTCGGGAAACGGGCCGATGGCCCCTCGGACCGACGCGCCGAGCGGCCCGCTCACTCAAACGCGTCAAGCGAACGCCGTCTCTCTCGGGGAGCCGAACGAAACTATCCGACCTACGCAATAAAGTCAGAAAATTTCAACACATTGCCCTCGGTGTGTATCGGAGTATTACCGGAAAAAGGGGCAATTTCGATGCTGTTAGATAGCGGTGCCATCCCCAATTTAATAAAAAAGGCATATACAAAAAATATGGTAGATATTAACGAAGAAGATGTCATCAAATTAACAGGCATATCCGAATTACCGGTCTTTGGACTAGGGAGCGTGCTACTTCGCGTATTCGACTCCGAATCGCTATTTCACATTATACCCGACAATGTGCCGCTTCCCTACCCCGGTCTGCTGGGGTCTACATATTTTTATGAAATCAAGTCCAATATCAATTACCGAACGGAATGTCTCGAGTGTGGGGATAATTCATGGCCTTTCGAAAAAAGAACCGAACCCGAAGAGGTGATAGATATCCCCGCGCGTTCGGAAACTCCCTTCTTCGTGAAGGTAAAAGACAGCATTATAAAAGAGGGATACCTCTCGCCTTTGAAAATCCGTCAAGGTGTATACGCCGGCGATTGCCTGGTGACAAACACCGATGGAAACGCTCATTTGAAGGTTTATAATACCACAAATGACGCTGTTAAACTGATCGTTCCAGTTGTGGAGCTGCAGGAATTCGACGCTATCGAAGACCTGTCAGAAAATACTCCTAGTTCAGACTGTACGACAGTTTCAAATTCTCGTTCAATCCCTCGTGACCCTCCTAATTCCAGCGTAAATTGCACGACAAGTGCGCCGATCCAGAGCCCAAAGTGGCCAATTCCAAAATTTCGACGACAAATGTCGAATCAAATAACAAATCTTGTAGCGAGGAAAGAACGAGAATCAACATCAATCAAAATAAAAATTTCAGTCAAATTCCAGGCCAAAAATCAAAAGCAGACAAAACAAAAAACGCGAAAAACTCAAAAATAAAATCGGTCGAAAATTCAAAAATCGAGGTCAATCGCAACGAACAGTTAACCAATGAAATAAATCGAAATAAAAGTCAAAAATCGAGTCAAAACGTTTTCTGCGTTCCTGCCTCTGAATCAACATCGCGTATAAAGAAAAACAATTCAGAGCGCTCAAAAATAATAAAAAGTCTCTTGCGAATCGACCATCTTGCAAAAATCGAATTAGAACATGTCGAAAAAATAATCGAACAATATTCAGACAGATTCCATGTAAAGGGCGAACCTCTAGAAGACACACATGTGCTTGGACATAAGATCCCAACGGTCGACGACCTGCCGATAAACACTAAACAGTATCGGTTCCCCCAAGCGCTCAAGGGCGAAGTCCAGCGTCAAGTGGACGAGCTACTAGAAACAACAGTCATAAGCCACTCGGAATCTCCAAACAACAGTCCCGTCTGGATAGTCTCAAAAAAACCAGACTCCAACGGTAACAAACGTTGGCGAATGGTAATTGACTTTCGTGCTTTGAACGAAAAAACAATGGGTGACTCATATCCGCTACCCAACATCACAGATATTCTTGATCAGTTGGGACGCGCGAATTATTTTTTAGTGTTCGATTTAGCATCCGATTTCCACCAGATCGAAATGAATCATGAAGATAAATCGAAAACCGTTTTCTCTACCCCACACGGGCACTACGAATTTTCAAGAATGCCATTCGGGCTTAAAAATGCCCCGGCAACCTTCCAGCGCTTTATGGATATCGTATTGAGTGGACTCCAAGGAGTATCCCTCTTTGTTTATCTCGACGATATCGTAGTGTATGCTAGAGACCTAGAGGAGCACGGTAAAAAGATTCACGAACTGATGGAACGATTGCGCAAGGCCAATCTCCAACTACAACCGGATAAATGCGAATTTCTCCGACCAGAAGTCAGGTACCTAGGGCACATAATCGGTAAGGACGGACTTAAACCAGACCCGAGCAAACTCTCAGCCGTCAAAGATTTCCCTGTACCCAAAAATGTCAAAAATATTCGCCAATTTTTGGGCCTAACCGGTTACTATCGTAGGTTTATCAAAGATTTCTCCAAAATCGCGAAACCGCTAACTCGCCTCTTAGAGGACAAGGTTGACTTCAAATGGACTGACGAAGAGCGAAAAGCTTTCGATATCCTAAGGGATAAATTATGCGAAGCTCCTATTCTCCAATACCCCGATTTTGAAAAACCGTTTATTATAACAACGGATGCTTCTGGCTACGCCTTAGGCGGAGTCTTATCACAAGGAGAAATAGGAAAAGATAAACCGATAGCTTATACGTCGTGCGTACTGCGAGGAGCGTCCCTTCGGTACGACACGTACGAAAAAGAAGCAATGGCCATCATTCATAGCGTAAAGGCCTTCCGACCGTACATCTATGGTAGGAAATTCACGCTTGTAACGGATCACAAACCTTTGGTTTGGTTCAAGACCGCCAAAGACGCGAACGCACGCGTTCTCAAATGGCGACTCAAGCTGTCCGAATACGATTACGATGTCGTATACAAACCGGGCACTCTAAATTCAAACGCTGACGCATTGTCGCGAAATCCAATCGAACAACCAGAAGAATCCAAAATAGCCGCCCATTGCAATCACAAAGAAATAAAAAAATTCAAAAACGCGCCACAAGAGATAACTCGTTCAAAAACGAAATCCAGTAGTAGTGAAGAAGAAGGTGCTACTCCCGTTCAAATCACGACACGGGTCGAAATCCATCCATTTTCGGAATCCGAAAAAATAAATGTAGTCACCCGTGCTCGGGCAAGGGAGACTGTACTATCCGATCCGGATACAATAATACAAGCAAACGAAACGCTCGATGACGTTAGCGTGTCAAGTGCCGATGCGCCTGCCCTCGAGAAGGCCGACGCACGCCCCGCGTCGCAGCATAGTACACGACGACCTCGCAAGGCCGTGAACTACGAGGAGAGTAGTGACGACGAGACGGAGGCCGAGGTAATAAGACCCGCACGCATCACCCGACCTAAGAAGGCCGTCGGCCCAAAATCATTCAATGGCCCGAACCAGCGCAAAGCACCTCCTATCTCTCACTCCAAAACCTCCACCGATTCCGATTCCGATAATTCAATGAATTCAGATTTCAGCTCTCGCAACTCAGAACTTTCTGAAGACGAGATCCCTCCAACGGAGGAAAGAAAAATATCAGAACTTCAAATCGCTAATTGCATTACGACTAAGGAATTGTTCCATTTTCGAAACGATCACCTAATCTATTTTGTCGATTCAGCTGGCAAACCATGTGACTCTGGAGCACAAAAGTTGTTAGAATTAAACAAACTTCCCCTCTGGAAGAATTTGACGGTTGGCCAAGCTTACAGCAAAAAGGTTGGAAAAAAATATCACATCGCCCTCGTTATCAAAGGCGAGTATTCAGGATCATTATCGTTCGTATCAGAGAACATTAAAGAAAGCGTAAAGGAATTACGAGATCTTTGCGAAATCCTCAAACTTGAATCGTGGAGTATTTGCCAAACGAATCATGTCGAACACATAGTATGGAACCACATTATGAACATCATAAAAGAATCCTTTAAGAATAGTCGAGTGAAGATAATCATTTGTCTGGGAACTCTACAGTACGTGCCAATCGAAAACGGGATTCAATTTTTTATGAAATGCATAAGTCCCCAATCGGAGGACACAAGGGTGTTTCAAAAACGTACAATAGAATCAAGCGCGAATATTTCTGGGAAGATTTAAAGTCAGACATCCAAAGAAGAGTGCAGCAATGCTTAGAATGTCAATTAAAGAAATTGGTCCGAGTCAAAACCAAACAACCAATGATAATAACAGACACTCCCGGAACCGTTTTTGAGAAAATATCAATGGATATTGTTGGACCTATGCAACGCACGTCAAATCAAAACGAGTATATTCTCACGATCCAACATCACCTCTCAAAATATTGTGTAGCAATTCCGCTTCCAAATGCACTGGCGACTACGGTCGCTGATGCATTCATAAAAAGATTCATTTGCGTTTTCGGTGCGCCAAAAGCGCTATTAACAGACCAAGGAAGCAATTTTTTGAGTGGTCTCATGAGGAGGGTCGCAAAACGTTTCCGAATTAAGCGATGTAGGACAACGGCGTTCCATCCGCAGTCCAATGGTGCCCTCGAAAGATCTCACCACGTATTAGCTGAATTTTTGAAGCAATACACAGATAAGGATAACGAGTGGGATCAATGGCTAGAATTGGCAATGCTCTCGTACAATACTAGCGTTCACGAAAGCACGAAGTACACTCCCTATGAGGTGGTCTTCGGCAAAGTTGCAAGAGTCCCATCAAGCGAACCGCTTCGGGAATCAGATCAGTTACCAACGTATCGCGGTTATTTAATTGAATTGATCACACGCATAAACGGAATCAGAAACATCGCTTACGAAAATTTGGTCTCGTCCAAACAACGCTCAAAAAAATATTATGACAGAAACGCGAATCCAAAAAATTTCAAAGTAGGAGACTTTGTCTACCTACAAAAGGGTCCTAAACCCGGTAAACTCGGAGATCAATACACCGGACCGCATAAGGTCTTAGAAAAATTTGCAAAGGGCAACGTAAAAATTCAATACAATGATAAAACACGAGTAGTTCATGAAAATCGTCTGCGACATTCTCACATTAACGTTGAAGCCAAACCCAATAGGAAACCCAAGTCGACTCGAGTCGATGAATCCGATTTTAATCCTAATTAAACAAGTAATAATAATAATTATCCTGTTTTTCAGATGGCTGTTATCAATCATCGTCGTCTAACGATATCACCTTTGCACTTGCAACCAGAGAACTAGATCAAAATTTCTAGTTACACTATTCAAAACTTGCTGAACTAATGGTTTCACAATTCGACAAAAAATTGCAGTCGCAAACCTAGATATAATCACCTACATGAATTCGAAATTCATACACGTAGTTATTATATTACATTAGAAAATCATTATATTAGGATATGCATACGCAACAGTGTAGCAAAGAGCGGTAAATGCTCCAAAACAATTTGTTATTAGCGGCCCAAGCCTCGAACGTATTGTATACAATATACACATTATTCATCGTATAACAAAACAAGAAAATCTGATCAGGTTAAAAGAATTTTACGATTAATTTCCTGTCACTCGTGGGAACGAAAAATATCTCCTTATTCCTCGAACTCACATATAACCAATTACCAAAAGAAAAACTCAAACAACCTGCAATTCCTTACTTCCCCCATATTACCTTTTCGGAGACACTTGGTACAAGTTCATCCCTGATCTGATCAAAGCCACACCACCTGCAGTCACGAACTCAACGACGAAGTCTACTCGGCGATACATCAACCCAAGAGCATCAGCATCCTGTGCGATGTACTCCAAAGAAGATATCGACAACGTATGCTATTGCGTAATGTTTCCCGTGGAGAAACCCGCTGTCGTAAACAACATGACACGGGGCATCAGTGGTGAGAACACTACCAATCCGGAGGACAAGTTGTTAAATCTCCTGGATAATAACCATCTATAACACCAAGCGGACTCCATCTGGAATCGCACTTGGAAAATTCATTCAATTCGGTACAGCAAGTGCTGGTTTCACCCGAATCTCAATCGTCGTGCGAGCGATCAAGGTCCTCGTAGATACGGCGATCCATGCATACAGCCTACACCCCGTGGACGGCTGGTCAAGTTATCTCGTCGGTGCTGTATGGGACTCGGCTACGTACCTCCTGACGCACCTGGCTAAACAACCCAAGAAGAAAACGTAACCGGAAGCAGTGACTGGCCAAGAACTTCATCAACTCGTGTCGGCCCCTCCAGCTGAACCAGAGGGCCAATATCAACGCTGCAACATATGATCTGTAGCCTGTCATCTCCGATCATCCAGAAAACAACCAATCCTTCAAACCTCGTTCCTTCTCTTAAATTCGCACGAGGAGATTTAAGATAATTCTGATCATGCTAATAATTTATTTTTTTGTCATCGTTCTTTTAACCTTGTCAAGTAAGAGATAGGGTAAAATAAGTAAATAAGCACCTATGCACGAGGAAAACCAAAAAGGAGAAAACTCGAACACATACTTTTAGCGCAAAATAAAAAAAATTATATTCATATTTATCAAAAAAAAAATGGAGAACAAAGAAGAACTTCCTCATACAAAGATCATATATACAATAATAATACACACATACTTTCCTTTTCTATAGTCTACATAATACTCGAATCAAAAAATTGTATCTACTGATACCGCAACCACTCAAGAATAGGCTGATGACGATATTGAGATAACCTTCGGAAAATTCATAATAATTGAGCGGGACGCTCAATCTTAAACCGGGGAGGTGTTACATCCTAGCGAATGTGCCTTCTCTCGGTTATTCCCAATATCCTCATTTGCCGTCATAAGCGTATTAAATGTATAAATCTAAGAATAAGACGCGTAACAACATTAAACGGAACTTGCGTATGTTCCGCGAGCATATTTTTCATTTATTTTATTCAGTCGGTTCGCCTCGTGTTATAACCTCGCATTTCTTCAAGGCGTAAAGATCGAACTCCCAGAAAGAAATACGAGGCACCACTCGAACGAGACGAGAAGACTTTGCCTTTAGCCTAAATAAGTCCCGACCGATAATTACTTAACATGGTGCCGGCAGAAAACGAGAACTCAACGACGCTCGATCTCTTCGCGCACCCAATATAATCTTTCGATATGAGAAGTCACCATAGCTATAAATTCACATAACACAAACCATGCGCATGCTTAGGTCTCAGATATCGAACTGTATTTCCCATGCGCTTTTTCGCCGAAACCCGAGACAAAGGTCTCCTTTCTTCATACGCATATTAGTCAGAACCGATGCCCTGAAATAAGGTCGCGCGCGTGGCTAGGAAATCTGTAACCTACACACACATCGTACTGCAACCAATCACACTAATCAACCGATATATTCATGACCAATGGACCAATCCCCGAATAACTAGATGACCAAGACTACATTCTCCCTAAGGTTCCTTCTCCCACTATCGAACTCCTCCTAATTTTCATATCAAGAAAGACTCCCTTCCTGAAGACAGTCTTCCAACGATTTCCATCGCGTTCAGATCAAGTCTTCCAACGATTTCCATCGCGTTCAGATCAAGTCTTTCAACGATTTCCATCGCGTTCAGATCAAGTCTTCCAACAATTTCCATCGCGTTCAGATCATGTCTCCCGACAATCCTCATCGATCAGGTCGTAGTCTCGCAACGTTTCCATCGAATTAACTTCACTTCTTACTCTTGTTCTGACAGAATTCGAAGTGTAGCACAAATATCATAGAGTTTCGAATATTATACATTTTCGGGTTTTGACCGAAGTAGCGTATAATCGTTTAGTCGACTCTCACGGCCTCGAGTCTATAAAGTATTTCAAGTGCGGTTTACTACGCGTATATACATAAATACTCTTAGCGCACCAAAAGTCTGGTGCTGGTGACCGCTTTCCTAACGCTAAGCGTGGCGTCCGTCAATGAGGGCCTTATCTGCGAGCGACGACCGATACTCTTGCGAGCGAGCGTACCTCCAAACTGATACACTCTCAAACACAGCGACCAATGTAAGCGACAAATTTCATTTTATGTTAATCTGATTGTTCCCCCGGCTTCATAGTCATTTTCATTGTCAATTTTTCTGTATAAGCAACTTTATTCATCCGATCACTTATTTGTAATAAACCTTTAGTTAAGTTTGTACGAAATTCATCGGATTATTCCTAACTACCAATCACTGCATGACTTCCTAATTTTTACCTCATTCCAAGCACTACCCCTTTTTACCCTCATCCCGTGCTATTGCGCTTGTCGTAGGCAAAAAAGGAGGGAATCAAAAAATATATGCCCACGTCCCTTCCGGACGTGACAGGGGGGTGAGTCGATCGCGACGAACCCCCCGGACGCTGGCGTGGCCCCGGTCGACCCGGGCACGCTGACGGCGGGCGCGCTGACGCTGACGGCGGGCGCGCTGACGCTGACTGCGAGCGCGGACATGGACGCGGATTTCGAGGTGCAGGCCTCGAGACGCGTCCGGCGCAAGACGAAGAGGAGGAAGGTGGCCGCTGCTCGTAGTGAGTCCCGGGGGCGTTCGCCGCCCGGGGTGGGGAGCAGGCTCGGCGTCGCGGCCTCGCCCCTGCCGGCGGTCGGCCTTCCGGACCCGGCCACGGCGTTCGGCGGAAAGGGCGCTGCGAGGCGTATGAGCCTCGCAAACCTCGTCGCTCGGGCCGAGTGCCTGGCTGGGGAGGTCCGGGCCACTATAATGGACCCGGCCAGCAAGGTGACCAAGGGCGTCGCCTCTTTCATCGAGGAGAGGGTCGGGGGGCTCATGTCCCTCTTGGTGGCGGCCACACAAGGCGTGTCAGCTCTGCAGGGAGAGTGTGGGGGCCTGCGCTCCGCGCACGAGGCCCTGATTCGCATGCTGCGGAGGGAGGGGGTGCTTGCGGGTAGTGGCGCTTCGCGCGCCCCGACTGCCGCCCCGGTCGAGCCGAAATGGCCGACGACGTTCGAGTGACTCCTGGGCTTCCACGACTCCTGGGAGCGAGGGGCCTCAGCCGGTCCAGGCGGCGGTGGCGCGACCACGGCGCCCTGTGGCCAGAAGACCGCGTGCTGCCCAACACGCGGTCTTCGTGAAAGCGGCGGAGGGGACCATGACCCCGGCCGCCGTGAAGGAAAAGCTGAAGGGGTTGATGAATCCCGGGGAGGCGGCTGTTTGTGTCACGGCGGTGAGGATCGTCCAGGGCGGGGTCCTGGTGGAGACGAGGTCCGAGGAGGACCTCGAATTCTTCCGGGGGAGCGAGGCGATCCGCGGGGGTGGGCTCACCGTGACGGCGCCGGAGCCCCCCGGAGGAGCGTGGGCGGGTTCTCTGTGCCCGAGGACTTGTCGGAGGAGGCGGTCCTCGCCGCCCTGCGCGTCCAGTGCCTCCCCAGTACCGGGGAGGAGGAGTACCGCGCGGCCATTAAGGTCGCGCGTAGGTTCGGGGACAGCGGCAAGCGGGCGGGTGGCCAGAGGCCCCACTGGATCCTGGAGGCCGCGCCCGAGGTGGCAGCCGCCCTGGTGGCAAAGGGCCGCGTATTCCTCGGGTGGCATTCGTGCGTGGTCCGGGACTATGTGGAGACGGACCGGTGCTACCGGTGCCTCTGCTTCGGACATACCGTCGCCTTCTGCCGGAAGAGGGAGGTGGTGTGCGGCTGGTGCGCTGGTGGCGGCCACCCGGCCGCGAGCTGCCCGGCGCGGGAGAAGCCTCCCCGCTGTGTGAATTGCGGGGAGGCCGGACTGGCGCCCAATCACTGAATCACCTTTTTTTTATAACGCGCCGTCTCTGCCTGTCGGCATACGACGCGGCACCCAAGTGCGTGGGGTTGGGGTCACGCCCGACCGACGCAGCACCGCAAAGCGGTGCCTACCGGTTTGCATCTGAGAATGCCGGCTCAGCACACGATCGGTCGCGCCGAGTGATTTTCCAACACTCTCACAGCTCTGCAGGCTGCTGCCCGAGTTGGTGGTACGCAACTCACACGCCGGAACCGCGAACGGTTCCTGACCAGCATACGGCCAACCTCTGCCCCCACGAGTCCAACCTCAATGGCTGGCCCGACTACTCGCCGGTGGCTACCCAGCCCCCATGGTACCAGTCTAGATCACTGGTGGGAACTTCGTGGCACATAATCGTGCCACTGCACTTTGCGGGTCCCGCGCCGACGGCCGTGGTAGGCCAGCTGGCACGGCGGTGTCGCTACTCACCGAGGTTTCCACAGGCCTCCCCCCGTAGGGGTCGGACGGCAGGAACCCTCCTGCCGAACCAGTCACACCGTGGGACCATGTCCCCACATCTCTCACAGACGATCTATTGTCACTCAACGTGTAGCCGAAAACACTAAAAATGTCCGTAGCCTATACGCGCACCAAGGTAAATGACTGTCACACTTTCTAGCCGAGGCCAGGAGCCGTCGCGACGCGGCACACACATAACGACGACACTTCGCCGCGCACATGTCCGGGTCCTTGATCGAATCAGCCGGGGTCAAGCCGCGCCCGGTACAGCCCGACGTGTCGGACATATTCCGGGCACAGCTTGCTCCGGGCAGAATGAGCCACCTCCCTCCGCCCACTCCGCGCACAATTCACGCACTTAGGAGTCTCTTTGGCGGGGCAGGCGCTCCGCAAGTGTTCTCTAGAACCGCAGTGCTCACAGACCTGGTCTGGAGCACTGCAGTTTTTGGCGTAGTGGCCGAAGCCACAGCACTTAAAGCACCGAGTGACGTTGACGTACTCGGCGCAATTATGTGAGCCCCAGGCGAGGTACACACGACCCCGCCTGAGGACTCCTGTCATAAGTCTCATCGGGAGCTGAGCAACCCAGTTGCTCAGCCCCTGCTTATTCTTGAAGGAATAATCAAAGGAGACCGCCTCTAAGAGGACGGCCTCCTCCTCGTTCGAATGCCCGAGGAGGTTCTTCGTCACGAAGTCCCTCCTCAGGTCTTCCTTACTCAACTCCGGGTCCACGTCAAAAATTATAAGACTCGGTTTCCTCTTAGCGGCAATCACTGCCGTGAGGCTCATGCCGCTAAGGTCCGCACCCGTGATCACATCGGCGTCCTCTTGCGAGGCGACGTTTATGATCACACCCTTCTTTCGCGTCTGTCTAACAGACGCGACGTTCAGGGTGCTTTGAAGCGCTCTGAGACCGCGAAGGAGGTCCCTCTGGACCACCTCCACGGCTCTATCGTCTGTCTCCTCGGTAGGCCGCACAATCACGGCCACCGTCTTCGGTTGGGGAGATTTCCTCCCCAACGTGACTGGCCCGACCGATGGCGCTTGCGCACCACCAGTCGAGCCAGTATCATGTATTCTTTTTCCGACGGCAGTCGCGTACGACTGCCGGGGGGTCTCTTTCCTCGTTGCTTGAGCCGCTTGGTTTCCTTGGTTCGGTTTAACCACTCGGTTCGCTTGGTTTAGGTCACTCAGCCGCCTTTCGGCCGCCTCCATCCTCGCAATCGCCTGCTCTTTCTGCCTCTCGGCCGTCTCCATCCTCTTCACCGCGTCGTCTTTCTCACTCTCGGCCGCCTCAAGTCTCTCCCGAAGGAGGTCACGCGCCGCTTCTAAGCCGTCGGCTTCTGCGCCGAACTTGGCCACGAGTGTGCGCCATCGTCCCTGGTCAAGCCGTTCAGCACGGACCTTCCACTCGTAATGAGCCATGACGCCGAGCAGCTCGTTGATTATTGGCCTGGTCACCTTGTTCGTTGCCTTGAACATTATTTTCTCCAGTTTGGCTCTGTGTTTGAGAAGCCAGTCATCCACGGCCCAGTCTCCTTCCTCCCCCTTGTCGATCTCCTTCATGATCCTATTTCGCGGCAATTTTGCCGGGACGCCAGTCTCAGGGATCTCCTGCGGCACGGGTGCCGCTGTCTCCTCCATAACCTCAGCGGGTTCCACTGCTGCTGGCTTGAGAAAAGTATCCTCAATCCAGCCTTCAGACTGCCCAGTCTTGGACCTCGGTCCAGGCTTCTTTTTCTTACGCTTCGGGGCAGGACCTTTCGAGGTGCCCCCTTGTTCGGAGGACCCCGACGAGTCACTGCCCACCACCAGCTCTTCACGTGAGCGCTTCGAGGAGGCGATCGACGCCACGCTCGAGCGCCTCGAGATCGCTGGTCTCGTCTGATCTCCCGGAGCCGTTGCCTTGTCCACAGACGCGTCCTTCGCTGTTTCCGCTTTGTCACCCTTCTCATTGTCGGTTGTTATAGATTCCATTTGTATTCCCACGAGTCTGGCTAGTCTGCACGTCCACGCCGGTCTTCTGCCTTACCGACGCAAGGGGGATTCTACTGCCGGGGTTCCCCCTGGTGCCCCGGAGTTGGTGGAGCTAACGGTTGGGCCGACTCCCCAACCAAGGACCCCCTCAGCCGCCCACCGGAACCTGGGGTTGAGGATTTTTTATAGAGGTTATGCTCCTCGCAGCACGGGCGATTAAGCCAAGACCCCCGGCCCTGGGAGCGCCACATACCACCAGCGCCCGACTCGCAGTGCCGCATGGAAAAGCATGCTAACACCGCTCGCCAGGCACCGGTGGGGCGTTGCAACGCTACCCAGAGACATTTAATTCTGATCACAGTGGATTCAATTTAGAGCTACATACAGGCCGCACATTGGCGAAAGAAGGGCAGAAATCCGTTAAGACAGTCGTGTAATCGAGAACATCAACAACACTCAGTTATACTATACAGCCTTTGGTTTCTGCGAGTGGCAAGCTTTTGGCACCTATGTTGATCGTTTTAAACGAACCTACTGGCAAATTTGGTCGTCGAGTGAAACTAACTATGTTCAGAGCCGAAAATGTATTTCTATTGGCTTCGAAATCTGGAAAATTGACGACTAATCATTTCAAGCAATGGTTCCAAGAAGTATATATTCCCAATACGGGTCCAAAATCGGTAATACTTCTGGATTTTTGGGGCGGTCAATGTCCAACTGCATTTAAAGAAATGGATATGCAAGGGAAAAATATTAAAGTTTTAACCATTCCAGCAGGTAAATATATTGCACCAGTTTCATTAGTTCTGTAGACAATTCAGTCCATATGCTAATTAGTAATTCCTACAGATACGACTGGAATGATACAGCCCCTTGATGTTTATGGTTTCCGTGTATGGAAGAACTCCGTCAAACACTTTTCTGACGCAGTAATATTATTCAATTACGACGTCAATCTGCATTTGAGATACAATATTGTTAAATTACAATCTCTTACACACAACCAGTTTTCTTCTCCACGGTTTACAAACCTTTTCAAATATGCGTGGTACAAAAGCGGGTACGAAGAAGAAAGACCACCAAACTTCGAAAACCCGGTAGAATTTTGCTTTTCACAAAATGTACTGTTAAAGGCACCACTCGATCTCCTCCACCACTATCGCCTTTTCCGGGCGCGCGAAAAAGGTCCCTAGGAATGAGTTGGCCAGGGCATTGAATATGGATGCACCGAAAGGCTTTTTATTGTACACACACAGTTCGGAATTTACCGACAGGCCACGGAAGTTTACAAGAGTTCTGAACACAACGCTACGCCGCAAGCTGGCGACTAATACACTCGCATGCTCGCACACTCACACACACACATGCCATACATGCAGAATATCACAGAGTACTCGCGCACAGTTTCTTTCGGCCACTCCCGCCGATATCGTTTTTCTCTCTCTCTTTCCATGCGCACGTTCACGCGACTCCACTCGCCTCCCGCGAACTCCTTTTCGCCACGTGCTTTTCTTTTTCACTCCATTTGTACGTTCGCAAAATGGCGGCACTCACGCTGCCGGCGTGGTTTCTTCTCGCTCGACGGCTACCTGTCGACTCCCCGACTCCACACGACCGTTCTCCCCTCGTCTCCATCAGTTGTCTCCTGCTGACACCTCCCAGTTCCGGCGCTAGTAGTGCAGTGAGACTGGTTTTGTCCAGTTTCGCGTCCAGGTTCTTAATAGTACCGACATGCGATATATGCGGCGAAGCAGCTATTATCACTTGTGCGTGGTGTAAGAAATCTCTTTGATTCAAACACTTTTATCATGACTATCATTGTTGTAATAAGTATAATCCATAAAAAACATAGAGTTGAAACGTTTCCTAAATGCTAAGCTTGAGAACACTTTTCCGATTGTGTTGTAATCTTCAAAGGCAGTACGTGGCGGGGGAGAATTTCTTGGTAAATATACAATTGTAATACAGTTGCTTCTCGAAGTACGGAGTCAGTCCGTGATTGCGATCCTTGCCTCTGCCTATATTAGTGGAAAACTGAAGAGTGGTTTTTCACAAGTAATTCACGAATTATTGCAATAAACAACACGCCATTTATTGCTGAACTCATTATTATCATCATGAACGTCTAGTAGTCGAAGAATACAACATTTTTTCCTTTCGAACTTTATTTTTATTTCGGCCCGTTCACGAGCTATAGAAAGAACGAAGTTTTTAAGGGTGCGTTGACCCCTTGAGAGTGTCGTTCCGCCAAAACGAGAAAATGTGTATCGACTATTTTGACTGATTGTACTTTCTTTGTAACCCATTTTTATTTCTACAAATTTTCGTCCATGCCACACGGTAAGACCTTTGAACGTTTGCCTTTCGAGAGGGACCGTTGGGGGGAGGGGCTGGAATGTTACAAATATGCAATTGCGTCATAATACGAACATATATTGACGTGAATTTAGACCGAAATGCCAAAAGGCTAGCTGATAATACGATGCTCTCGGCAAAAAAAATCGACGGGCAGTTTCAACCCCTTAATTGTGAGATATCGGAAAAAGAAAAAATCCGTATCCTCACTTTTTCATTCTCTACATGTATGCAAATTTACATCCCAATCGATAAAAAATTCTCGGAGATACGGTTAAAAAAATGGCATTTTCGCAATAAACAATAGGAAATTTGTTGCTTTCTGCATCGTTCTCATCTCCAATAGCACACGAAAAAATAAATATTGTTACAATTTGAAGTTTTTTCATATATCGTACCGTTAAAACGTTAACGACAGAAAACGGAAAACACCCCAATTTTCGAGGGTGCTTTTCAACCCTTAAAAATCGGGTTCCGCCGATATAAAAAAATATGTGTCGCCTATTTTTATCTCTTCTACAAGCATGCCAAATTTCATGGAAATCGGAGACATCGACCTCGCAACGTTTCCTTGTGAGAAACTCTTGTTCGTAGAAACTACCAACGATAGATTCATATCTATGGTCCTTCAAGTGGTACGTCACGGGATGAGTTTTTTTACGTGATAGATTGTTGTTCAGAATTTAAATGTAATATAGAGTGCCCGACCGCAGATACTGTGTCGAATTCCTGGAAATATCATACCAGCGTTCCACTCTCCCCACCCCCCCTCCGTTCCGAAAATCCGCGCAATTGTCGCGTGAACAGTCAGTCTTCTCTTGAAATAAGTACGAGAAGGAACTTTATTGTAATCGACTAACCGCTCGGTCTTATCGATTATAAGCCGCTCGGCATGGTCGCTCGACACTATCATTTTCCTTATTGCGGTTTAATTTGGCGCTCCTCCGTGTGATCCACGTACGCGCATTTTTTAATAAAAATCAAGAAACAGAGTGAAAGTCTACAAGAAAATTTGTTGTGAATCCTGTGCTTTCCTCCCCTCTATTTCGCGCTATTTCACAGAACTGGCGAATTAAAAATTATATTAAATGTAAAAACGCGCTTATCGAAGGGCGCGTACGAAACATTTAAAGTCCTTCGAGCCGGATATATAAGATAAACCGGTGGAATCGTGCGAAAATTTGGACAGTGTAATTCGAAACGGATAGTACAGTTCACCTTCAAGGACAACTTTGTTTTCGCTTCGCGCTTCGAACAGTGTAAGCAAAGACTCGCACCCCGCGAGAAACGACTATACAGCTCGGAGAATTAAAATTCGAAAACTCCGAGAATTGTCACAATGCCTTCGTTCGAAGAGCTCATCATACAGCAACAAGCGACCTTCGAACAACTTCGAAGAATTTTACCGAATTATCGGAAACTCGGTAAAGATCGATTCACGATCAGCAAAACACAAATACGCATCCAAACTCTACAGGAGTTATGGTCTTCATGCAGAGCCCTCGACGTTCAACTTCGACAAAAGGCTGATGACGCAAAAAACCAACACGCATACTTTATCAACGCTGAGTTCATCCAGGCTGAAAACGACTACGAGGATGTTTTGGACAAACTCACGGATCTTTTGGATCAACAAGAGAAAACGGCGCATCCAGTCCCGGCGCCAAAATTGGCGAACTCCACGATGTTCGGCGAGACGCAGGGGCCATCTACGTTCGCTCTCCCACGAATCACCATCCCCAAGTTCAACGGTGAACCTACGAAGTGGGAAAGTTTTCGCGATTCTTTCCACGCGCTAGTCGGTGAAAATGCATCCCTAACGTCAGGTCAGAAGTTATATTACCTAAAATCATTCGTCACGGGAAACGCTGTTCTCATGATCGAACACGTATCGGTCTCAGATGCAAATTACGAAAGCGCTTGGCAGCTACTCGAAGACGAATATGATAATCCGCGCGCGTTAGTTCTTGCACACATTCACGCGTTTGCAAATTTACCGACTATGAATACCGAACAAGAAAGCGAACTTAAATTGCTGCGTGACACGGTTAATTCGTCATTGACCGCGTTAAAAAACTTGAAACGTCCTGTAGAACATTGGGATGACTTATCAGTCTACATGATTTCACAAAAATTCAGTTCGCGCACACGTACCGAATGGAATCTGAGTCTCGGTGCATCAAATGAATTTCCGTCATTCAAAACACTTAAGGATTTCTTGACCGAAAGAATCCGCGGAATTTCTGCTCCCGTTCAGATAGAGAAACTCGATAATTCAAACGCGAACGCGTCAAATAAAAGTAAGGGTAAAGCTAATGTACACAATGCGACTGCCAAGCAATGTCCCGACTGCTCGGGAACACACAATCTTGTTTTCTGCCCCGCGTGGTCCAAGAAAACACAAGACGCTAGATTCGCGTTCGCGAAAAGCCAACGGCTCTGTTTTAACTGCTTGAAAGCTGGTCATTTTCCGAATAATTGTCCTAGCTCGAATCGTTGTAAAGAATGTAAAAGGCCGCATCATACGACGTTGCATCGCGCTTCGCCCGATAGCCATGACGCTACAGTCGCGCCTGACGATCAGGTCGCCGACGTTTCTAATCCCGCAGCTAGCGTTAACGTGCTTCCTGCACGAGCATCACACTCTTATCAATCAATCGGTGCGATTTCTGCGAGCAAAGAACTTTCGCCGGACCGGACCGCAACAATTTGCACTATGCAAAAGTGCCTTACTTCCGTACTTCTCGCTACCACATGGGTACGACTACGAACTCCGGAAGATCGAGTCACAGAAGCACGAGCTTTAATCGATCAAGGTTCATCAGATAGCTTCATAACGGAGTTGCTTGCTCATAAATTGCGCACTCCTCGTCGTCGAGCTGATCTCGACATCGCCGTCTTTGGAAACGGAAAATCCGCGCGCTCTACTTCCTACGTGAATCTCTCGGTCGAATCATGCTCCGGACAAAACGCGCCGCCTCTTAAAATGAGAGCATACATTTTTAAAAGCTTCACGAATTACGCCGCGAACACGTCGCGCAAAATAAATTCCTGGCAACATTTACGGGGTCTACAATTCGCTGATCCCGATCCTTCCAGTAAGGAGCCGATTAACGTCTTAATCGGTGCAGATCTCTATGGTCAATTATTACTCGGGCCGCTCCCAAAGGGTCCTCTTGGGGCACCGACGGCCCAACTCACGCGGTTAGGATGGATAATCTCCGGCCCTATCGAAAGCTCTCGCAACCAGCGAGCTTCTCACGCATCCACGATGCACTGTGCTATCGAGCACAGCACAGACGCAATTATTCGTAAATTTTGGGAAATCGAAGAAATTCCCTCCCAAAAATTCCTCACACCGGAAGAGGAAGAATGCGAAACTCATTTCTTGGAGACGCATTCCCGCGATAATACGGGACGATACATAGTTCGCTTGCCGTTTCGTCTCGGGTCAGCCCCAGATGTCGGTGACAGTCACCAAATCGCCTTATCGAGATACGCTCAGCACGAGCAACGCTTGCAGAAAAAACTGGAACTAGCCCGGGGATATTCAGATTTTCTACAAGAATACGAATCTCTGGGCCATATGGAAAGGGTTAATAGTCCCCATAGAAGAAAGAAGCCGTTATACGTTCCGCATCACCCCGTGATCCGTGAAAACAGCACAACTACTCGCGTGCGGGTCGTTTTTAACGCTTCAAGCGCGACGTCAAACGGAACGTCTCTGAACGATCATTTGCTCATCGGTCCGAAACTGCAACGCGACATAGGCGGTATCATATCAAGCTGGCGCCGACATAAATTTGTTTTCCCTAGCTGATATCGAGAAAATGTTTCGACAAATTAAAGTGCATCGCAAAGATACCGATTACCAGCGCATCGTTTGGCGACCGACTCCGGCCGTCCCCATAGTAAATTATCGACTCCTTACCGTCACCTACGGTAAAGCGTGCGCACCGTATATTGCAAATCGTATACTCATACAATTAGCAGACGACGAAAGAAAATCATTCCCTGACGCGGCCGACGTAATCTGTAACTCGACTTACGTGGACGATGTCCTATTCGGCGCAAATGAACGGGAAGAAGCGCAGGCAATTCGCGCCCAACTCGTTGCGCTATTACAACGCGGTGGGTTTACGTTACGCAAGTGGGCAGCAAACGATATCGCGCTTTTATCTGACATTCCGGATATCGGACGCGATCTCGCAATCGATCTTTCAAAAGTGGATTCGGCTATCCTCAAAGTTCTCGGCATCACCTGGCTTCCCAAGGAAGACGCGTTCAGTTTCCTGGTAGGGGAAATTCCGAAAGTGCGAAGTACAAAGCGCTCAATTTTATCGCTAATCGCAAGACTGTTTGATCCTCTCGGTTGGGCCACGCCCGTTGTTATCCAGGCCAAAATGCTTATACAAGATTTGTGGCTTGCGAAAGTTGATTGGGATGATGCCGTCCCGCAATCGGTTCAAGACACTTGGGAAAAATATTGTCGCGAGCTTCCCAGCCTTTCGAAATTACGAATTCCACGCTGGAATGATCTCTCGCCATCTCACAATGCCATGGAACTGCACGGCTTCGCGGACGCATCGCAGCGCGCGTTCTCCGCGGTCGTCTATTTACGCGTTCTCAACTCGCCGTCGAGCGTTTCGATATCGTTAATCGCGGCAAAATCCAAAGTCGCGCCATTGAAAACAGTCGCCATCCCTCGCCTAGAACTAAATGGAATCGTGTTACTCGTACGACTATTTGAGTACGTGAAACAAATCGTCAAATACGATGTCATTTCCGTGCACGGTTGGACAGATTCCACCGTCGCACTTGCGTGGCTTACTCAGCATCCGTCGCGCTGGAAGCCTTACGTAGCAAATCGGGTCTCCGAAATCCAGACCAAAATGCCGGAAATTAAATGGCATCATGTTCCAACGCAAGATAATCCTGCGGACTGTGCGTCACGGGGAATCTCGGCAGAAGAATTAATTGATCGCCCCCTTTGGTGGTCCGGCCCCTCGTGGCTACGCCAGAATTCAGCATTTTGGCCCAAAACTCGACCTAGCGCACCGTCCGAGCGCGTGGTCACTCAAAAATCAGTTTTCGACGAACAACGCGCCCCAGCGACCATACACGTTGCACAAGAGAAGGAAGAGTGGGACCTTTCCTATCGATTTTCCGATTGGGGCAAACTCCTCTGCGTCACGGCCCTCCTTTTGCATTGGCTTCGCAACTTTCGCGCTCGACAGCACGATAAATCAACGGCGCGCGATACTACATTCGCAGATCGCATACAAGAATCTCGCGAATTTTGGATACGTAAAATCCAGAACGATAGCTTCGCCGCTGAAATTCGCGCCCTACAGCAAAACGAGTCGCTTCCGCGGTCGAGCGTGTTAAAATCACTCAACCCTTTCCTCGACGGGAAGGGCCAGTTGCGTCTTGGCGGGCGATTACGCCATTCGTTCTTGTCGTATAACGAACGCTTCCCGCTGATTTTACCGCGCCATCGCATCAGTGAATTGATTATCGTGCAACCATATTTGAGATCGCTCCACGGCGGTTCTCAATTAACGCTACGACTACGACGCCAAAATTACTGGGTTATCGGCGCCAGATCTCTCGTAAAATCGAAAATCAATCAATATTTGAACTGTACTCGCGAACGTGCAGTGACTGCACGTCAACTCATGGGGGACCTTCCGTCTCCTCGAGTTATCCCGTCGCCCCCATTTTCTCATTGTGGTGTGGACTACGCCGGTCCATTTCAAGTAACACCCTATGTCGGCCGGGGTCAAAAATCACGTAAATATTACGTCGCTCTATTTATCTGTCTCGCGACTCGCGCAATTCGTCTCGAATCCGTCGACGATTACGCGACATCCGGTTTCTTAGCTTCATTTCGACGATTCGTCAGCAGACGTGGTCTGCCTTCGGACATTTACAGTGACAACGGTACTGTCACGTCCTGAAGGGACGTGGGCATATATTTTTTGATTCCCTCCTTTTTTGCCTACGACAAGCGCAATAGCACGGGATGAGGGTAAAAAGGGGTAGTGCTTGGAATGAGTTGAAATTAAGAAATCATGCAGTGATTTGGTGTCAAGAAATAATCCGACAAATTTGTACAAACTAAACTAAAGGTTTATTACAAATAAGTGATCGGATGAATAAGGTTACTTATACGGACAAAATGACAATGAAAATAACTATGACGTCGGGGGAACAATCGGATTAACATAAAATGAAATTTGGTTGCTTACATTGGTCGCTGTGTTCGTGAGTGTATCGGTGTGTAGGTACGCTCGCTCACAAGAATATCGGTTGTCGCTCGCAGATAAGGGTCTCGTTGATGGACGCCACGCTTAGCGTTCGGAAAGCGGTCACCAGCACCAGACTCTTGGGGCGCTGAGAGTGTTAATGTATATACGCGTGGTAAACAGCACTTGAACTATTTTATAGACTCGAGGCCGCGAGAGTCGTCTAAACGTTTATACGACACTTCGGTCAAAATCCGAAGATGTATGATATTCAAAGCTCTATGATATCGGTACTGCACTTCGAATTCTGTCAGAACAAGATTAAGAAGCGAAGACGATTTTGCAAGACTGAGATCTGCAAGCGATGGAAACTGTTGGAAGACTTGATCTGAGCGCGATGGAAACTGTTGGGAGACTTGATCTGAACGCGATGGAAACTGTTGGGAGACTGACTTCAGGAAGGAAGTCTTTCTTGACGAGAAAATTAAGTGGGGATGAATTGTGGGAGAAAGAACTTTAAGGTTTAGCGTGATTGGTCGCGATATTCATGATTCGCAGAATGGATCTCGATCATTCCTTATATAAAATTTGCACGCGTTGAAGGTAGGAGACCTTTGTCCGGTGTTTCGGCGAAAAAGCGCATGGGATACAGAGCTCGGTATCTGAGACCTAAGCGTGCACATGATCTGTGTTATGGTAGAGATTATATCGGGTGCGCGAAGAGATCGAGCGTCGGCGAGTTCTCATTTCCTGTCGGCACCATGTTAAATAATTATCGGTCGGGACTTATTTAGGCTAGTCGCAAAGTCATCTCGTCTCGTTCGAGTGGTGCCTCGTATTTCTTTCTGGGAGTTCGATATTTACGCCTTGAAGAAATGCGAGGTTATAACACGAGGCGAACCGACTGAATAAATTAAATGAAAAATATGCTCTCGGAACGTACGCAAGTTCCGTTTAATGTTGCTACGCGTCTTATTCTTAGATTTATACATTTAATACGCTTATGGCGGCAAATGAGGATATTGGGAATAACCGAGAGAAGGCACATTCGCTAGGATGTAACACCTCCCCGGTTTAAGATTGAGCGTCCCGCTCAATTATTATGAATGTTCCGAAGGTTATCTCAATATCGTCATCAGCCTATTCTTGAGTGGTTGCGGTATCGGTAGATGCAATTTTTTGATTCGAGTATTATGTAGACTATAGAAAAGGAAAGTATGTGTGTATTATTATTGTATATATGATCTTTGTATGAGGAAGTTCTTCTTTGTTCTCCGTTTTTTTTTGATAAATATGAATATAAATTTTTTTATTTTGCGCTAAAAGTATGTGTACGAGTTTTCTCCTTTTTGGTTTTCCTCGTGCATAGGTGCTTATTTACTTATTTTACCCTATCTCTTACTTGACAAGGTTAAAAGAACGATGACAAAAAAATAAATTATTAGCATGATCAGAATTATCTTAAATCTCCTCCTGCGAATTTAAGAGAAGGAACGAGGTTTGAAGGATTGGTTGTTTTCTGGATGATCGGAGATGACAGGCTCATATACAACGCTGCAACAGATCATATGTTGCAGCGTTGATATTGGCCCTCTGGTTCAGCTGGAGGGGCCGACACGAGTTGATGAAGTTCTTGGCCAGTCACTGCTTCCGTTGACGTTTTCTTCTTGGGTTGTTCAGCCAGGTGCGTCAGGAGGTACGTAGCCGAGTCGCATACTGCACCGACGAGATAACTTGACCAGCCATCCACAGGGCTGTATGCATGGATCGCCGTATCTACGAGGACCTTGATCGCTCGCACGACGAGTGAGATTTGGGTGAAACCAGCACTTGCTGTACCGAATTGAATGAATTTTCCAAGTGCGATTCCAGATGGAGTCCGCTTGGTGTTATAGATGGTTATTATCCAGGAGATCTAACAACTTGTCCTCCGGATTGGTAGTGTTCACACCACTGATGCCCCGTGTCACGTTGTTTACGACAGCGGGTTTCTCCACGGGAAACATTACGCGATATCGTACGTTGTCGATATCTTCCTTGGAGTACATCTCACAGGATGCTGATGCTGTTGGGTTGATGTATCGCCGAGTAGACTTCGTCGTCGATTTCGTGATTGCAGGTGGTGTGGCTTTGACCAGAACAGGGATGAACTTGTACCAAGTGTCTCCGAAAAGGTAATATGGGGGAAGTAAGGAATTGCAGGTTGTTTGAGTTTTTCTTTTGGTAATTGGTTATATGTGAGTTCGAGGAGTAAGGAGATATTTTTCATTCCCACGAGTGACAGGAAATTAATCGTAAAATTCTTTTAACCTGATCAGATTTTCTTGTTTTGTTATACGATAAATAATGTGTATATTGTATACAATACGTTCGAGGCTTGGGTCGCTAATAACAAATTGTTTTGGAGCATTTGGCGCTCTTTGCTACACTGTTGCGTATGCATATCGTAATATAATGATTTTCTAATGTAATATAATAACTAGGTGTATGAATTTCGAATTCATGTAGCTGATTATATCTAGATTTGCGACTGGAAATCTTTGTTTAATTGCGAAACAGTTTGACGTGTTTTGAATATGAATAATTTCCAGTGTTCTGTACTGGATACTGTAAGTAAAATTTTGATTTGTTTCTCTGGTTGCAAGTGCAAAGTTGATATCGTTAGATGACAACGGTTGATAACAGCCATCTCAAAAACAGTATAATTATTATTATTACTTATTTAATTAGGATTAAAATCGGATTCATCGACTCGAGTCGACTTGGGTTTCCTGTTGGGTTTGGCTTCAACGTTAATGTGAGAATGTCGCAGACGATTTTCATGAACTACTCGCGTTTTATTGTTGTATTGAATTTTTACGTTGCCCTTTGCAAATTTTTCTAAGACCTTATGCGGTCCGGTGTATTGATCTCCGAGTTTACCGGGTTTAGGACCCTTCTGTAGGTAGACGAAGTCTCCTACTTTGAAATTTTTTGGATTCGCGTTTCTGTCGTAATACTTTTTTGAACGATTTTTGGACGAGACCAAATTTTCGTAAGCGATGTTTCGGATTCCGTTTATACGTGTGATCAATTCAATTAAATAACCGCGATATGTTGGAAACTGATCTGATTCCCGAAGCGGTTCGCTTGATGGGACTCTTGCAACTTTGCCGAAGACTACCTCATGGGGAGTGTACTTCGTGCTTTCGTGAACGCTAGTATTGTACGAGAGCATTGCCAATTCTAGCCATTGATCCCACTCGTTATCCTTATCTGTGTATTGCTTCAAAAATTCTGCTAATACGTGGTGAGATCTTTCGAGGGCACCATTGGACTGCGGGTGGAACGCCGTTGTCCTACATCGCTTAATTCGGAAACGTTTTGCGACCCTCCTCATGAGACCACTCAAAAAATTGCTTCCTTGGTCTGTTAATAGCGCTTTTGGCGCACCGAAAACGCAAATGAATCTTTTTATGAATGCATCAGCGACCGTAGTCGCCAGTGCATTTGGAAGCGGAATTGCTACACAATATTTTGAGAGGTGATCTTGGATCGTGAGAATATACTCGTTTTGATTTGACGTGCGTTGCATAGGTCCAACAATATCCATTGATATTTTCTCAAAAACGGTTCCGGGAGTGTCCGTTATTATCATTGGTTGTTTGGTTTTGACTCGGACCAATTTCTTCAATTGACATTCTAAACATTGCTGCACTCTTCTTTGAATGTCTGACTTTAGATCTTCCCAGAAATATTCGCGCTTGATTCTATTGTACGTTTTTGAAACACCCTTGTGTCCTCCGATTGGGGACTTATGCATTTCATAAAAAATTGAATCTCGTTTTTCGATTGGCACGTACTGTAGAGTTCCCAGACAAATGATTATCTTTACTTGACTATTCTTAAAGGACTCTTTTATGATGTTCATGATGTCGTTCCATACAATGTGTTCAACATGATTCGATTGGCAAATACTCCACGATTCAAGTTTGAGGATTTCGCAAAGATCTCGTAATTCCATTACGCTTTCTTTAATGTTCTCTGATACGAAGGATAATGATTCCGAATACTCGCCTTTGATAACAAGGGCGATGTGATATTTTTTTCCAATCTTTTTGCTGTAAGCTTGGCCAACCGTCAAATTCTTCCAGAGGGGAAGCTTGTTTAATTCTAACAGCTTTTGTGCTCCAGAGTCACATGGTTTGCCAGCTGAATCGACAAAATAGACTAAGTGATCGTTCCGAAAATGGAACAATTCCTTAGTCGTAATGCAATTAGCGATTTGAAATTCTGAAATTTTCCTTTCCTCCGTTGGAGGGATCTCGTCTTCAGAAAGTTCTGAATTGAGAGAGCTGAAATATGAATTTGTCGAATTATCGGAATCGGAATCGGTGGAGGTTTTGGAGTGAGAGATAGGAGGTGCATTGCGCTGGTTCGGGCCATTGAATGTTTTTGGGCCGACGGCCTTCTTAGGTCGGGTGACGCGTGCGGGTCTTATTACCTCGGCCTCCGTCTCGTCGTCGCTACTCTCCTCGTGGTTCACGGCCTTGCGAGGTCGTCGCGTACGATGTTGAGACACGGGGCGTGCGTCGGCCTTCTCGAGAGCAGGCGCATCGGCACTTGACATGCTAACGTCATCGAACATTTCGTTTGCTTGTATTATCGTATCCGGATCGGATAGTACAGTCTCCCTTGCCCGAGCACGGGTGACTACATTTATTTTTTCGGATTCCGGAAATGGATGGATTCGGCCCGTGTCGTGATTTGAATGGGAGTAGCACCTTCTTCTTCACTACTACTGGATTTCGTTTTTGAACAAGTTATCTCCTGTGGCGCGTTTTTGAATTTTTTTATTTCTTTGTGATCACAATGGGCGGCGATTTTGGGTTCTTCGGGTCGTTCGATTGGATTACGCGACAATGCGTCGGCGTTTGAATTTAATGTGCCCGGTTTGTATACGACATCGTAATGGTATTCGGACAGCTTGAGTCGCCATTTGAGAACGCGTGCGTTCGCGTCTTTGGCGGTCTTGATCCAAACCAAAGGTTTGTGATCCGTTACAAGCGTGAATTTCCTACCATAGATGTACGGTCGGAAGGCTTTTACGCTATGAATGATTGCCATTGCTTCTTTTTCGTACGTGTCATACCGAAGGGACGCTCCTCGCAGTACGCACGACGTATAAGCTATCGGTTTATCTTTTCCTATTTCTCCTTGTGATAAGACTCCGCCTAAGGCGTAGCCAGAAGCATCCGTTGTTATAATAAACGGTTTTTCGAAATCGGGGTATTGGAGAATAGGAGCTTCGCATAATTTATCCCTTAGGATATCGAAAGCTTTTTGCTCTTCGTCAGTCCATTTGAAGTCGACCTTGTCCTCTAAGAGGCGAGTTAGCGGTTTCGCGATTTTGGAGAAGTCTTTGATAAACCTACGATAGTAACCGGTTAAGCGCAACAATTGGCGAATATTTTTGACATTTTTGGGTACAGGAAAATCTTTGACGGCTGAGAGTTTGCTCGGGTCTGGTTTAAGTCCGCCTTTACCGATTATGTGCCCTAGGTACCTGACTTCTGGTCGAAGACATTCGCATTTATCCGGTTGGAGTAGGAGATTAGCTTCGCGCAATCGTTCCATCACTTCGTGAATCTTTTTACCGTGCTCCTCTAGGCCCCTGGCATACACTACGATATCGTCGAGATAAACAAAGAGGGATACTCCTTGGAGTCCACTCAATACGATATCCATTAAGCGCTGGAAGGTTGCCGGGGCATTTTTAAGCCCGAATGGCATTCTCGAAAATTCGTAGTGCCCATGTGGGGTAGAGAAAGCGGTTTTCGATTTATCTTCATGATTCATTTCGATCTGGTGGAAACCGGATGCTAAATCGAACACTGAAAAATAATTCGCGCGTCCCAACTGATCCAGAATATCTGTGATGTTGGGTAGCGGATATGAGTCACCGATTATTTTTTCGTTCAAAGCACGAAAGTCAATTACCATTCGCCAACGTTTGTTACCGTTGGAGTCTGGTTTTTTCGGGACTATCCAGACGGGACTGTTGTTTGGAGATTCCGAGTGGCTTATGACTGTTGTTTCTAGTAGCTCGTCCACTTGACGCTGGACTTCGCCCTTGAGCGCTTGGGGGAACCGATACTGTTTAGTGTTTATCGGCAGGTCGTCGACCGTTGGAATCTTATGTCGAAGCACATGTGTAGCTTCTAGAGGTTCTCCCTTTATATGGAATCTGTCTGAATATTGTTCGATTATTTTTTCGACATGTTTTAATTCGATTTTTGGAAGGTGGTCAAGTCGCAAGAGACTTTTTATTATTTTTGAGCGCTCTGAATTATTTTTCTTTATACGCGATGTTGATTCAGAGGCAGGAACGCAGATCACGTTTTGACTCGATTTTTGACTTTTATTCTGATTTATTTCATTGTTTAACTGTTCGTTACAATTGACCTCGATTTTTGAATTTTCGACCGATTTCATTTTTGAGATTTTCGCGTTTTAATTTTTGTCTGCTTTTGATTTTTGGCCCCGAATTTGACTGAAATTTTTATTTTGATTGATGTTGATTCTCATTCTTTCCTCGCTACAAGATTTGTTATTTGATTCGACATTTGTCGTCGAAATTTTGGAATTGGCCACTTTCGGGTTCTGGATCGGCGCAATTGTCGTGCAACTTACGCCTGAATTAGGAGGGTCACGAGGGATTGAACGAGAATTTGAAACTGTCGTACAGTCTGAACTGGGAGTATTTTCTGACAGGTCTTCGATAGCGTCGAATTCCTGCAGCTCCACAACTGGAACGATCAGTTTGACAGCGTCATTTGTGGTATTATACACCTTCAAATGAGCCTTTCCGTCGATGTTTGTCACCAGGCAATCGCCGGCGTATACACCTTGACGGATTTTCAAAGGCGAGAGGTATCCCTCTTTTATTACGCTGTCTTTTACCTTCACGAAGAAGGGAGTTTCCGAACGCGCGGGGATTTCTATCACCTCGTCGGGTTCGGTTCTTTTTTCGAAAGGCCATGATTTATCCCCACACTCGAGACATTCCGTGCGGTAATTGATATTGGACTTGGTTTCATAAAAATATGTGGACCCCAGCAGACCGGGGTAGGGAAGCGGCACATTATCGGGTATAATGTGAAATAGCGATTCGGAGTCGAATACGCGAAGTAGCACGCTCCCTAGTCCAAAGACCGGTAATTCGGATATGCCTGTTAATTTAATGACATCTTCTTCGTTGATGACTACCATATTTTTTGTATAGGCTTTCTTTATTAAATTGGGGATGGCACCGCTATCTAACAGCATTGAAATTGCCCCTTTTTCCGGTAGTACTCCGATACAAACCGAGGGCAATGTGTTGAAATTTTCCGACTTTATTGCGTAGGTCGGATAGTTACGTTCGGCTCCCCGAGAGAGACGGCGTTCGCTTGACGCGTTTGAGTGGGCGGCCCGCTCGGCGCGTCTGTCCGAGGGGCACTCGGCCCGTTTCCCGACTGATTACGCGAATTATTATAATCGCGAGCACGACAGTTTTCGATAGTGTGCCCGACCTTTTTGCAATACCGACAGGTTGGCGGATTAGAATTCGGGGGATTGTTTCGAAATTTATAACATCGGTCCGCGGTATGCCCCTGCTTATGACAGAGTGGGCATTGAGGACCGAGCGAGCGGTGTGATTGATTGCCAGAAAAATTTGAAGATTTTTGGTTAACGTAGCAATTTTTCGCGATGTGACCGGGTTTATCGCAAATTTGACACGTGACCGATTTTTGAGCAATTTGATTTTTTCCACATTGTTCGGCTTTGTGACCTTTACTGTTGCATTTTTGGCATGTGATTGTCGCAAATCGGCAAGCTTCGCATCAATGATCGTCCTTTTTACAGATGTTACAGGTTTTTACCGATTTGTTCGGAACGGTTCTAATAGAGGACGAGAAAAGTTCCTTACGGGCTTCGAGATCGCGTTCGATTTCGATCGCATGATCTATAGCGGTCGAGATATCGTCGCACCGAGGGAGACGCTGTTCTATCTCCAGTTTTAGCCCGCGTTTGAAACACGAGAGGAAATAGCCGTCTAATGTTTTTCTGTGAGCGGCACTTTCCGTGCCGTTTTGGGATGTTGGTTGAGCGTCGAGTATTTCCCTAGTTTTATCCCTAATTGCAGTGGAAAAATCTATCACGGTTTCACCGCTTCCTTGAAAAATGTGACTGAGTTCTCCCAACAGTTGTACCTCAGTTTTGTTTGGAGCATATAGTTTCTTTAAGAATTTCAGAAGCGATTCTACTGTTTCGAACGTGGATGACCGGATGACCTTCTTAGCCTGACCCTTTAGTTTGTTTCGAATGACTCTCACAAACCGTGCTTCGGATCCGGGCGGAAGCGACGCCAATGCGTCTTCGCATCCGGCTACAAAATCTGAGAAGGAGCTACCTTTCCCGTCAAAATCCGGGACCATTTCGATAGCTTCCCTTAAAGATACGTAAGCGAGTGACTGATTTGTACCTAGCGCCATGTCTGTTGTGTTTTCGTTATCGACTTTTTGGGGTAATTCTAATTTTTTTACTGGTCGTTTCTTAGGTTCGAGACCGGGTAGCAATTGAGCGTCAGAACTCCTCAAAGAATAACCCGATGATTCACCTAAGTCGTCAGTGATATTTAAATTCAATGAACTAGCTGTTGATTCGTCCCCGGACATTGAATCAATCGGCACATTCCCTTTTTAAGATCCCGGACGAGCCCCCAAAAATTAATATGTCACGTCCTGAAGGGACGTGGGCATATATTTTTTGATTCCCTCCTTTTTTGCCTACGACAAGCGCAATAGCACGGGATGAGGGTAAAACGGGTAGTGCTTGGAATGAGTTGAAATTAGGAAATCATGCAGTGATTTGGTGTCAAGAAATAATCCGACAAATTTGTACAAACTAAACTAAATGTTTATTACAAATAAGTGATCAGATGAATAAGGTTACTTATACAGACAAAATGACAATGAAAATAACTATGACGTCGGGGGAACAATCGGATTAACATAAAATGAAATTTGGTTGCTTACATTGGTCGCTGTGTTCGTGAGTGCATCGGTGTGTAGGTACGCTCGCTCACAAGAATATCGGTTGTCGCTCGCAGATAAGGGTCTCGTTGATGGACGCCACGCTTAGCGTTCGGAAAGCGGTCACCAGCACCAGACTCTTGGGGCGCTGAGAGTGTGTATGTATATACGCGTGGTAAACAGCACTTGAACTATTTTATAGACTCGAGGCCGCGAGAGTCGTCTAAACGTTTATACGACACTTCGGTCAAAACCCGAAGATGTATGATATTCAAAGCTCTATGATATCGGTACTGCACTTCGAATTCTGTCAGAACAAGATTAAGGAGCGAAGACGATTTTGCAAGACTGAGATCTGCACGCGATAGAAACTGTTGGAAGACTTGATCTGAGCGCGATGGAAACTGTTGGGAGACTTGATCTGAACGCGATGGAAACTGTTGGGAGACTGACTTCAGGAAGGAAGTCTTTCTTGACGAGAAAATTAAGTGGGGATGAATTGTGGGAGAAAGAACTTTAAGGTTTAGCGTGATTGGTCGCGATATTCATGATTCGCAGAATGGATCTCGATCATTCCTTATATAAAATTTGCACGCGTTGAAGGTAGGAGACCTTTGTCCGGTGTTTCGGCGAAAAAGCGCATGGGATACAGAGCTCGGTATCTGAGACCTAAGCGTGCACATGATCTGTGTTATGGTAGAGATTATATCGGGTGCGCGAAGAGATCGAGCGTCGGCGAGTTCTCATTTCCTGTCGGCACCATGTTAAATAATTATCGGTCGGGACTTATTTAGGCTAGTCGCAAAGTCATCTCGTCTCGTTCGAGTGGTGCCTCGTATTTCTTTCTGGGAGTTCGATATTTACGCCTTGAAGAAATGCGAGGTTATAACACGAGGCGAACCGACTGAATAAAATAAATGAAAAATATGCTCGCGGAACGTACGCAAGTTCCGTTTAATGTTGTTACGCGTCTTATTCTTAGATTTATACATTTAATACGCTTATGACGGCAAATGAGGATATTGGGAATAACCGAGAGAAGGCACATTCGCTAGGATGTAACACCCCTGAGACAACGCCCCGTCAGAGCCCGCCGTCGGGCCATCCGACAGGGCTCCGTCCTCCCCCGAAACCGGGGGTCGCTTCTTCTTTGGGGGCGTCACTCCCGGCAAATGAGGATATTGGGAATAACCGAGAGAAGGCACATTCGCTAGGATGTAACAGTACAACCTTTCAAGGTGCCGATAATGAACTGCGTCGCGCCTTTCTATCTACGATAAAAAATTCGGAATTGCGCGAAAATTTAGCCACGGACGGAATCCGTTGGCATTTCATTCCGGCTTCCACGCCTCATTTTGGAGGTCTATGGGAGGCCGGCGTCAAAAGCTTTAAGAGTCACATGAAAAGAGTAGTGGGCTCTCACTCCCTTTCACAACTCGAGTTTTCTACATTACTGTGCAAAATCGAAGCGTGTTTAAATTCGCGGCCTCTCGCCCCGCTACGGGACGACCCAGAACATTTCGATGCGCTAACCCCGGGGCATTTCCTGATCGGGAGACCCCTAGCCAGCATTCCCGAGCCCTCGCCGCTCGACGTCAACGAAAATCGGTTATCTCGTTGGCAAAAGGTAATCACTATGCGCGAACATATCTAGAGAGCCTGGACTCATGATTATTTGCACACTTTGCAACAGTGCGCAAAGTGGCAGAGCTCGTCGCCTTCCCTCTCAGTAGGTACGTTAGTCCTTCTAAAGAATGAGTTACTCCCTCCGTGTCGATGGGAATTAGCCAGGGTTATCGATACCCATCCAGGCTCAGACGGGCTCGTACGTGTCGTTACGCTTCGAACCGTGAAAACAAAGTTAAAACGCCCGATCTCAAAGGTCTGTCCCCTTCCCTGTGACCTGCCCTCCGATTCCGCGTTACCTTGACGCGCTTTCGCGCCTACCGACTAAGACAAACGTTTAGTTTAAGTCGATACAATATCGGGGATGACTTATGCCGTTTAGTTTAAGTTCGATACAATGTCGGGCATGGCTTTGTAAAATTTAGTTTAAGTCCGATCCCAATGTCGGGTTTATGATTTTGTTATTTGATTTAAGTTCTCGCTTATATTGTCGGGTCCAAATTGTGTAAATCTCGAAATCACACGGAGGTAACTAGTGACTCTTATACTTCCTTTCGTTTCTGCCGGAACGAGGCGGGCGGTATGTTCAGAATTTAAATGTAATATAGAGTGCCCGACCGCAGATACTGTGTCAAATTCCTGGAAATATCATACCAGCGTTCCACTCTCCCCACCCCCCCTCCGGTCCGAAAATCCGCGCAATTGTCGCGTGAACAGTCAGTCTTCTCTTGAAATAAGTACGAGAAGGAACTCTATTGTAATCGACTAACCGCTCAGTCTTATCGATTATACGCCGCTCGGCATGGTCGCTCGACACTATCATTTTCGTTATTGCGGCTTAATGTGGCGCTCCTCCGTGTGATCCACGTACGCGCATTTTTTAATAAAAATCAAGAAACAGAGTGAAAGTCTACAAGAAAATTTGTTGTGAATCCTGTGCTTTCCTCCCCTCTATTTCGCGCTATTTCACAGAACTGGCGAATTAAAAATTATATTAAATGTAAAAACGCGCTTATCGAAGGGCGCGTACGAAACAATTGTAAACATTTCTGTTGTCCAGTTTGGGGTGTAACCCTTTTCGAAAACAGTCTTAAATTTGCTGATTCTCACTTTATCACGAACGGTGAATTTCGCTGGACTTTTCGATGGAGGTTTATTGAAAATCTGCTGCAATTGCTTCTCATTTTCGCGGTGACATTTCTCGGCTTCATCTTAATGGTGCGGTGTACTGAATCATTATATTCGGCTACCAAGAGTATCGATCGACTTATAATTACCACGCAGACTAAATTGCATCCACATCTTATTTTTCAATGTACGATTGAAACGCTCGCAAATGGATGCCTTCAAGTTGCTATATGTTGAATACATGTGAATATTGTACTTTTCCATGATGGCCTTAGAGTTACAATTGTAAAATTGTTTTGAGAATTTTGAGAAGGTATCGATGACGGTGAGGAGATATTTGTGTTTGGAGTTGTGACGCGCGTATGATGACGTATCGACGAGATCAGCTTTCCAGGTCTCGTCCAAGCCACGGATGTCCACATGTCGACGCGGATAGTTTCGTCGAGCAGGCTTATGTAGCTCCAGCACGAGAGCGCTCTTTTTTTCGTTCATTTTTCAGTCCACTCAGTCGTGCATCCAATTCAGCAATGACGTTTGAATTACGAATCACCAAATCTTGTAGAATTTTGACATCGGCCTCGAGTGTCCTCGCAATGTCTCTTATCGTAGCTTCAAATCCATTAACCAACAACTGACTACTCTCATTCATTTCTTTGCGTATGTTCTTAATGATAGTTCGGGATTTCTTTTGTAACGCACTTAGAGTGATGGCGTCATCTTCTCCTTCCAGATTTGCAATGTTACACAATCGTTTCTGCCCCAAGTCATAATGACCATCTGCGGTAACTTTAAAGCCAATCCCTGGTCGACCTGGAGGACCCTGCTTACTGTGGAGTACACTCCTACTTGAATGACGACTAAACACATCGACTCTCATGATGAGAATGCGTAAATTCCCCGATGTCGAGCTAATGAATGATTTCACCTTCACGCAATTCCTCGATAATCGATATAATTTCATTCGCATGTGATGAATTTCCGGCTGCTTGTGATGCCAGAAGTAAGCAAAGACGATCCACTAGCTCGTTTGGATTATCCCAATAAATATAGTCCAATTGGGTGTTTTTCCTAGCTAGCTTATACTTTGGCATACCCCGTCCCACATGATGATCGACTATGTTTGCGATATATGTGTTAAATTTGCGGCTGGTGTTACATCGTACAGCCTCACTACGCTCATAAAATTTTTTGTGCGCATTCGTCGAAATTACAATCTTTTCATAGTTTTTCAAATCGTCCGGTGTGAGAGTTTCGACATTGGGCACTTTTTTAAACAACAGCTCTGTTAATCCAACAGTTTTCGCCATAACTCGCATTTCCCACACGAATATGTTGAGAGTCGACAATTATCGGAGAATTGCCAATCATTAATTTGTTGTTTGCGAGATTTCGTACACCGTATTATAAGGTCGCGAGAAAAAGCGCTATCTGATTCTTTTTCCTCTCCTATTTTATTCAACTCCGGCGAAAACGCGAGCTTACCCGATGCCACATGGAAATCGTGAAAAATTACGAAAACTAATACACACGATAACGGCATTCTCATTTTTCGACGGGTCCTTATATTTTCTTTAGAATTAGGCGTACCACAGCCGAAACGAAATATATCGATAAGAAGCGAGCGTCGCGCATAATTTCCCACGCGAGAGCACAGTCGTCTTGACCATATCTATACGCAACCATCAAACGCAGTTGATGATAAAATCCTTAGCCATAAGAACGTACAACACACGAAGACACACGAAAATATCCAAATCCTTACTCCACAAAAATATACATTCTCCAAAAGAAAATCCTTCATGCCGAAAAGTTGACCCGGCAATAAAACTACGCTGGTATTTCCCATGCCCTCTCACACCTGGGTCAACAAAGCCTATCTTGAGGCAAGCGCGGCAACGCGACCAAGGCCCTTTTTCCTCCCGATATTTTTCCAACGCTCCAGATACCGAGACGCGGACTAGTTTCCGAGAATCGAGATGGAGAGCACACACATCATAGTCTACACCCAATCATAGTCTCCAAAAATATTTCCCTTTCCAACTCGACGAATCATATGCACTCGTAAATGTCCTACATCCTTTCCACCAATCAAAAAATTAACGCATGACGAAAATGCACTTTTCGAGAAACTTCTTCTCCCACCATCCCAGCATCCAAAATATCCTACAAGCTGGGATAGAAAAATCTTGGGGTCAGTGTACCATCATCACTCGCTGAGAAACGTCTCCCTTAAGTCTCTATCGCGTAAGAACAAAAATCAAGTAACAACGTTCACCGGAACAATTACAAAAACTGTCTCCATAAAGCGAACGCGAACTTTAACGTCCAAATTATACCTTATAATAACGTGAACTACAAGAATTTTATTAAGTGTCTAAGTTGAATGTGTACATCGTATTGTTTTGCGTAAATCGTAATTTAATTCCAACCTCGTCTCGCGAGAAATACCCACGTGTTAAATTTTTGTGTCGACGTGAGCCGTCATTGTTACCAAGCGTGCGCAACCGAGGGGTCCGACCTACCTGCGGTGGCCCGAACCCTACGACTATAAACAGATTAGCGTATCCACGACACATCGGCAAATGTAAGCAAAAGATTTCATGTATATTTTTGTATTATTAATTTAATAGAATTAACCAAATTGGTTAATTATAATAAATCCCGGATTTTCAATCATTTGCGTAAATCAATTCATTTATCGAACGAGTCACTGCGTCATTCCCACATTTGCATGCACCTTTCCCTTTTACACCCTCATCACGAGCTAGTGCGCTAGGCGTAGGCTAAAAAGAGGGAACCGCGATAGGTATATGCCCACGTCCCCTCAGGACGTGACCTATCATTTTTGGGGGCTCGTCCGGGATCGTAAAAGGGGTATGGGCTTTTGCAAATTGCCTTAATGGATAAGGAATCCACATGCGAGTCGCTAGATTTAAATATCACTGACGATTTACCGGATTCAGAAACAAACGAACCAGGTCAATCTCGTAGTACAGGGTACTCTTTAAGAGGATCAAACGGTAATTTATTATCTGGTCTCGAAGCTCCTAAAAGATCCGTCAAAAAATTAGCATTGCCACCTAAGGGAAATCCAGATAACTTGAACAATATGGCGCTAGGAACAAACCAATTAATTTCTTTAAAAGATGCCGTTAGCTTTGTCCCAGAATTCAATGGAAAAAATATCCCATTTTCAGAATTTGTGGCCGGGTGCGAAGTTGCAAAAGATATGCTTCCGCCCGAAGCCGAAAAATACCTAGCGAAATCAATGAGAAATAAATTGAAAGATCTAGCCAGAGATAGTATACATGGAATTAAATTCGAGACTGTAAAAGAACTCGTGGACTTTCTAAAAAAAAAATATACGCTCCAAATAAATCAGAGATTCAGCTTTTGGGAGAACTCAGCCATATCTATCAAGCAAGCGGCGATAGCGTTATGGAATTCGCCACGAAAATTAGGAAAAAGGCAAGAGAAATATTAGAAGCAAGAAAATTAGCCAACAATGGGGAAGAGACCAATCATTTAGGAGACAAATGGATGAATATTTTCTTACAAGTTTTAAACGCGAATTAAAAGAGGAGATCGAACACCGACTCCCACCGTGCGTAGACATGCCCACCGCTATTTATCACGCAGTTAGAATCGAACGCGATCTCAAGGCTCGAAGGGAATTGGAATCGCGTCCCACCAGATCAGAAGGAATCGTTCAGACTAGACCTATGAGGATATGCAATGCTTGCAAAAAAGATAATCACGCGACCGAAGTTTGTCGATTCGCGACGGTTACTTGTCAAATTTGTAAAATCCAGGGCCCCAGCGCCAATGAATGTCGAAAATCTGCTAACGATCAAGGGTCTGTCACGTGCCAAATTTGTAAAAAAAATAGGGCATACCGCGGATAAATGTTTTCGCAATCAAAAATCCTACACAATTACGTGCCAATTGTGTCAAAAACCTGGGCACACGGCCAGCGAGTGTACATCGCGTAAAGAGCCACAAAATTGATCGTCCTCGCCCCTCATCTGTTTCTCAGTGCCACTGCTGCCACAATCATGGGCACACTGCGGACAGATGTTTTAGAATTCCGACTAATTCGCCGCAAAACGATACACCTACCTGCCGATACTGCAAAAAGATAGGTCACACATTAGAAAAATTCCGCACACTTGAATATAATAAATCGCAAAACCTGTCGGGAAACGGGAGGAATACCCTTCGGACGGACGCGCCGAGCGGTACCGCGATCCCCACGCGTCCAGCAAATTTGGCCACGCAAGAGACTCAAGGCGACGATACCCGACCTACATAGTAAACGCAGAAAACTTCAATAAGCTACCCTCGGTGTGAATCGGAGTACTACCGAAGAAGGGTCGCAAGATAATGCTATTAGACACCGGAGCTATTCCCAACCTCATAAAGAAAGAATACACAAGAAATATGGTCGGTATCGATGAATCCGACATTATAAAATTAAAAGGTATATCAGAGTTACCAGTGTACGCGTTAGGGAGCGTAATAATTCAAGTATTCGGGTTTAATGCCCTATTTCATATAATTCCAGATTCGATACCGCTCCCCTATCCTGGATTATTAGGGTCGAATTTCTTTTTTGAAACTAAAGCAAAAATTAATTATGAAACAGAACGTTTTGAATTCGGAACAAGATCTTGGCCATTTGAAAAATCAGGCGAACCCGACGAGATGGTAGAAGTCCCCGCGCGTTTGGAAACTTTCTTTCACGTACCAGTGGAGGATAGCACGATAAAGGAGGGTTATCTCTCGCCTTTAAAAATCCGCAATGGTGTATATGCCGGCGACTGTCTGGTAACAAACATCCGCGGTAAGGCTCACTTGAAGGTTTACAATACCACGAATGATGCCATACGACTGATCGTGCCAGTCGTAAAACTGCAAGAATTCGACACGATCGGAGACTTAGCAGAAAATAAAACAAATCAAGATTGCATGACAATTTTTAACTCCAGTTCGATCCCTCGTGACTCTTCTATTTCAAGCGACGATTGCAAGACAATCGCGTATATTCAGGGTCGAAAGAGGCCAAATTTAAAAAATCGACGAAAAATGTCGAATTAAAAACCTGGCATCGCCCCAAAAAGAGCGATGATCAAGGAAAATTTAGAACAATTTACGGTAGCGAGGAAAGAACTGGAACTGAGATCAATCAATCAAATAAAAATAATAATAAAATATCGGGCCAAGAATCAAAATCGAATAAAATTGGAAAATCAAGAGTAAAAATAAAAGAAAAGTCAATGAACGACGAAAATTCAAAATCGAAAATGAATAAAAATTCAAATCTGAGATAAATTCAACCGGTAAACTGTGTTTCCCTGTCTGACCCAAGATCGCGTAATATAAAAAATCTGTCGGAGCGCACGGAGACAATAAGAGGGCTTCTGCGACTCGATCATCTAGCCAAAGATGAGCTAGACCATGTAGAAAAAATTATCGAAAAATACCCAGATAGGTTTCACATAACAGGCGAACCTCTGGAGTCTACATCTGTGCTGCGACATAAGATCCCCACGGTCGATGACCTCCCGATCAATACAAAACAATACAGGTTTCCTCAGGCTCTTAAGGACGAAGTCCAGCGTCAGGTAGACGAGCTACTGGACTCGAGGATTATCAACCATTCTCAATCCCCAAACAACAGTCCTGTTTGGATCGTACCAAAGAAACCCGACTCCAATGGCAATAAGCGTTGGAGAATGGTAACTGATTTTCGGGCCCTTAACGAAAAGACAATCGGTGATTCTTATCCGTTGCCTAATATCACAGACATTCTGGATCAATTAGGCAACGCGAATTATTTCTCCGTATTCAATATAGCGTCCAGATTCCATCAATGAACAAATGTGAATTTCTCAGGCCAGAAGTTAATTTCCTAGGGCATATAATCGGCAAGGACGGTTTAAGACCGGATCCCAATAAATTGTCAGCGGTAAGGGAATTCTCAGTTCCCAAAACTATTAAAAATATTCGGCAATTTTTAGGCCTAACAGGTTACTACCGTAGGTTTATTAAAGATTTCTCGAAGATCGCAAAATCATTAACACGACTCTTGGAAGATAATGTCGATTTCGAATGGACGGAGGAAACACAAAAAGCTTTCGATGTATTCAAAAATAAGCTCTGTGAAACTCTCATCTTGCAATATCCCGACTTTGAAAAACCGTTCATAATAACAACAGATGCTTCCGGCTACGCCTTAGGCGGAGTCTTATCACAAGGTGAAATCGGGAAAGATAAACCGATCGCTTATACATCATGCGTACTACGCGGGGCAGCCCTTCGGTACGACACGTATGAAAAAGAGGCAATGGCAATTATTCATAGCGTCAAAGCTTTCAGGCCGTATATTTACGGTAGGAAATTCACGCTCGTGACTGATCATAAGCCCCTGGTCTGGTTTAAAACTGCCAAAGCCGCAAACACAAGCGTCCTAAATCGGCGACTCAAACTTTCAGAGTACGATTACGACGTCGTTTACAAGCCAGGGACATTAAATTCAAACGCCGATGCTTTATCGCGTAACCCTATCGAAAAACTCGAGGATGTCAAAGCCATACATCATTACAAACAAAAAACGACGAGAATCTAGATGAGATAGCACAGGACATACTCCGCGAATTAGCAGAAAACAGTGTTAGCGAAAACGAAGGCCCTATACGTTTTACAACTCAAGCAGAAATTCATGAAACCCCAAAAATAGAAGAAATAAATGTCGTCACTCGCTTGCAAGCGAAGAACTACGTATCTCAGGTAGCTAAGAAAACAAAACAACAGGTTAAAGAAAAACTCGGTGACGATGTATCGGAAATGGTTGACGTACCGGCCTCCACGGAGACAGATGCGCGGTCCAAGTCCCGGCCCCTTGCGCTCCTAAACCGTAGGGCCATAAACTACGAGGAAAGTAGCAGGGAGGAAACAGAAGCCGAGATAACAAGGCCCGCGCGTGTTAGGCGACCCCGAAAGGGCACTGACCCCGAATCAGCTGAGAGGCCTGACGTCCCGGGGCGTCTCGTTCTCATTGCGAGAAGAGGCGCACCCAGAGCGTACACGTTGGGACCCGAAAGATGGTGAACTATGCCTGGTCAGGACGAAGTCAGGGGAAACCCTGATGGAGGTCCGTAGCGATTCTGACGTGCAAATCGATCGTCGGAACTAGGTATAGGGGCAAAAGACTAATCGAACCATCTAGTAGCTGGTTCTGTCCGAAGTTTCCCTCCGGATAGCTAGCACTCGCGAGTTCTAAGACCTTACGCGAGTCTCATCTGGTAAAGCGAATGATTAGAGGCCTTGGGGCCGAAACGACCTCAACCTATTCTCAAACTTTAAATGGGTGAGATGTCTGGCTTGCTTGAACAGTGAAGCCACGAGATTTCGGATCAGAGTGCCAAGTGGGCCAATTTTGGTAAGCAGAACTGGCGCTGTGGGATGAACCAAACGCAGAGTTAAGGCGCCTAAGTCGACGCTTATGGGATACCATGAAAGGCATTGGTTGCTTAAGACAGCAGGACGGTGGCCATGGAAGTCGGAATCCGCTAAGGAGTGTGTAACAACTCACCTGCCGAAGCAACTAGCCCTGAGAATGGATGGCGCTGAAGCGTCGGGCCTATACTCTGCCGTCAGTGGCAAGTGAGGCGGAAATTTATTTCCGTCATGAAGCCCTGACGAGTAGGAGGGTCGCGGCGGTGTGCGCAGAAGAGTCTCGGCGTGAGCCTGCCTGGAGCCGCCGTCGGGGCAGATCTTGGTGGTTGTAGCAAATACTCCAGCGAGGCCCTGGAGGACTGACGTGGAGAAGGGTTTCGTGTGAACAGCCGTTGCACACAAGTCAGTCGATCCTAAGCCCTAGGAGAAATCCTATGTTGATGACGGTGTTGAGTCAAAAGTGTAATAACAAATATTACGGCACAGACCCATTGGGCAAAAGGGAATCCGGTTCCTATTCCGGAAACCGGCAGCGGAGCCGTATACAATTCGGGCCCTCGCAAGAGAGTTCGTCGGGGTAACCCAAAATGACCTGGAGACGCCGTCGGGAGATCCGGGAAGAGATTTCTTTTCTGTATAAGCGTTCGAGTTCCCTGGAAACCTCTAGTAGGGAGATAGGGTTTGGAACACGAAGAGCACCGCAGTTGCGGCGGTGTGCGGATCTTCCCCTCGGACCTTGAAAATCCAGGAGAGGGCCACGTGGAGGTGTTGCGCCGGTTCGTACCCATGTCCGCAGCAGGTCTCCATAGTAAAGACCCTCTAGTCGATAGACTAATGTAGGTAAGGGAAATCGGCAAATTGGATCCGTAACTTCGGAATAAGGAATGACTCTGAGGAGCGGGGCGCGTCCGGCTTGTTAGGGATGCGGGTTTGGCTAACGTGCCGGGCCTGGGCGAGGTGAACGTTGGTGCCTCTTCAGGGGGGCGCTTGTGGGATTCGAGCTCGGTCCCGTGCCTTGGCCACCCGCGGACCTTTCTTGCTGCGAGGCTTCCTTGGCGGTGTTTCACCGACTTGGTCGTCCTTTTCGGCCGCCATTCAACGCTCAGCTCAGAACTGGCACGGACTAGGGGAATCCGACTGTCTAATTAAAACAAAGCAATGCGATGGCCCTCGCGGGTGTTGACGCAATGTGATTTTTGCCCAGTGCTCTGACTGTCAACGTGAAGAAATTCAAGCAAGAGCGGGTAAACGGCGGGAGTAACTATGACTCTCTTAAGTCATAGTTTCTTGATGGGACGTGTGTCCAAGTCTCACTCTAACCTCCTCGTGATCCCGCTGGATTGGCGTCGCAAAATATGGCGTCAAACTAAGGAGTGAGACGGTCCCCGAGAATACCCGACTTCGAACAAGGATAAGGGAAAAACGCGGAATCCGCAAACGGGCATGCACACCCGAGAAAGGTTCATTAAGATGAACAAGATATGGAATTGGCAACGACACGGTACATCCCCGGTCATTGAATTTATACGAGCTATGATACTCGGAAGGACAGCTTGCTTGCTTCCGATTTTTCGCTCTTTGGGCACTTTTAGTGCCCGCTCGATGGATTGGCGAAGCAATGCGCGTCAAAAGTATGCCTCGGTTCTTTAACCAACCAATGCGCGTGGGCACACTGAGCTAATCTATGGGTTTTCTGGCGAAGACAAGCAATGCGCGTCTGGCCGAAGAATCCTAAGTCAAGCAATGCGCGTCAAATTGCGGATTTGATGAAGTCAAGTAATGCGCGTCAAATCGCAAAAACAACTAAGTCAAGCAATGCGCGTGGACTAACAGGGCTTAGGCCCTGATCCCGCACATTCCATCTCTTGACACGACAAGCAATGCGCGTCAAATTGGCAAGCGTCTAAGTCAAGCAATGCGCGTGGGACATGGAGTTAGTCTCCGGCCCACCGCAGGTAGAAGCTTGCTTTTGCCAAGCAATGCGCGTCAATCCTGATTGACAAAACAGTTAAGTCAAGCAATGGGCGTGGACCTACACCGCTTGCGAGCAGCCGCATGACAAGCAATGCGCGTCGGGACGTGTATAAGAGGGGCCTCCCCTAAAGTTTTGGCATGGCCAAGAAAACTGGATTGATTCACGGCACTCTCGGAGTCCGCGGAATTTTTCGCCATCAGGTACGGAACGGGCGCAGCAACATCTCACGCCCCAACCCAATGGGTTAAGCCGTCGGGCGCCGAACGACAGGCCGCTTGGCTCGTATTAATAATACGAACTCTGTCATGTCGGGAGGCACATTGAACTCCGAGGTGACCAAGGACTCCCACGGTCCCCTACGAAATCACGTGCACTAAAATAAGCACGATAAGAATATTCTCATTCCTCGACATATTTACAAAGGCACTTTACAGTTAAGATGCCGCTCATTAATAGAACCTGAGCGTCGCGCACTCTCTCCATGCGACCTCCCCTTTTGTCTATTCGACGACCGTATTGTACACTGGGCGCAACTTCTCGGAAAAGCCATAAAACAAAAACACGTAACGCGCCTTCAGCGCAACGTCAGTCAGGCCCGGAAAGGTTTCCATCAATCCGGTCGTAAAATTAAGAAGTATCAAAAAGGGAGATGCATATCGAAAGGATCACGTAGCACCTAACCACTACGCTTTACCCGATAGAAACCAGGTCACACAAATAGACTCGTGTGACTGCTGCATAAGAATCCATAAATGCGTCCCCACGTTCTCTCTGATTACATACATACAACATACAAATGAATCTCAGTAGGGCCCCGAAAAACTCCCAACGGCCCGATCGTAAAATTAAGTAGCACAGGAAAAGAATTCGTATGCGGAGAATGCAGATGCGCCCTCCTCCATGAAAACCTTCCACCAGAACCAGGTTCATGCGTTCGTTACGTATGATACTTCTATTTCTAAGTTAAATGAGGTCAATACTCTATCTCTCCCACTCTATGAATTCGGGAGACCAAGAAATCATATATAATGGGAGCAACCCAGCACTTTGGGTAGTTAGTCGTAGACTTCATAGTCAGTAGTCTTCAAGCACTTCAAGCATCAGAGCAGTTCGTTCATTCCAAAAATCTACCGCGCAGTCTATCGTTGTCGTCTATCAAAACAATCTATTGAAGTCACACTATAAGTCTATTAGTCCACGACGGTCTTCTAATTTTTTATCTACGTTCAAAATCTATAATCGAATTAGTCGCGTCTGTACCGTCGAACTTAGAAAAGCGTCAGTGTACTCGAAAATTGTACGCGTGCCACCGATACCATCTGCGACGGCCTCTGGCCCACTAGCGAAGGCCCTAAATTTTACGACCAACACCCGCTACCTGAACGACAGGGCCGACACCGAACGAAACCATCAATGTAAGCGAACCACATTTTTACACTCTTTGTACTCGAGCGTTAATAGAATTAGCCAAATTGACTGATTCCAATAAATCAACAGTTAATTACAAACGAGTCATTTCCAAATAATCGGATTATTTCCATAAATTCCTTAAGAATCCTTCCTTCCTCCAGCACATCCTCTTTTTACCTTCATCCTGTGCTATTGCGCTAGGCGTAGGCAAGAAAGAGGGAACCACACGTTATATGCCCACGTCCCACAGTAGGAGAAAAGCCCAAAAACCTGGCCAAAACCCCAAAAAATAAATTTTCGAAATAGGGTCAGTTGAGTAGTCATTCAGGTAGAGGACTAGTAACTGCATTCTATTGTGGAAGGGAAAGCCCTTCAAGTGTATACCTGCGCCGCAGCGTCAGTTGGCAGTTAGTGTTCGTGAAGAGTGTACGTATCACGCGCTGAACAGACGAAAATAACGCTGACTTCAAAAACCCATAACTTTAAAGTGACGGGTTTAATTTCAATTCTGCAACATGGATACGACTTCTGGAGGTATGTAGAACATGTTTTTACATCGGCTGAATCTAAAGTTTATGTATAAATGATTGAAATGTAGTATAGCCTTCGGCATAAATAAAATTGAATAATTTTGAAAACTTATATTTTCAACGGTCCGAAAAGTTATATATTTTGTCACATTTTGCAAAGCTCCTAGTCTCGGCCTTTAGTTTAATGTATAAGCTTTCGAAATTTACAAGAGTTACCTGCGGAAAACGTGCGTCTTGTCCGTTATGATTTTTTTCGCATCGTGCGGTAGCCGAGCGTGCACGCGGCACTATTGAGCAGCCTCTGCGCCTCTACCTGAGAATGGGTGAAGTAGGATCATAACGGACAAGACGGCTGTTTTACGCTTGAAATAAATTATTTTAATATATATGTATGTGTATATATATATATATATATAAATTTTCTGTGATTTAGTTATGATATATACGTATGCATATATATATATACATATTAAAATCAACCACATAAAAATTTCTTAAATATGAATGAAATGTTATAACATTCAAATAAAATATTTGAATATATATATATATTATATAGTAAGCAAAGCTTTCTTTTAACCAAATCCATGTCAATATTTTCTGTCTAATTTTCTTAAAATTATTTCAATTATTGCGGTTATTTATTTGGTAAAATAATGTACATTGTTCAAGTTTTTGTATTAATTGAAAATTTTATCTTTTCCTTTAACACCAATTTTCTACAATTTTATGTCTTTATTACAGGATCCGGTTACAAAGAATTGGTGCTGACAAGGAAAGAAGTATTTCTGATAATCAGCGAGCATTTATCCGATAAATTCGCTTCCTTGATCGAATTTATGGTAGAAAAAATTTCCAAGGACACCGGACGTACAGTTGTAGTGCCTGAGGACTCGAAACAGACTTTTTCGATACTCTTCAATCAAATGAGAACGAGGTGGCAACAAGCTCACAGAAAATCCTGTGTATTTTTCAAGAATAACGGTGAATGGCTTAGCAAGCAGGTATGTTTTGCCGCACCTACAGACACTGTAGTAACAAGCCCGGGTAATACGGGCGGCCGCCCGTCCCTTGAGTTTACAATGTCCAGTGAAAGATCTAAACGAAGGAAGACCCAAGATATTCGTACATCGTTCAACTCGGTCGAGTTAGCATACGCTACTCAGATGAGCCTTCGCTCTTCAGGACAATCCGACGCCGCAAAAGTTATTAAGGACGTAACAATGACGAGTCCTTTAAGAGCTTCCAAGTATCGTAAAGCTTACTCAGCAACGGATGAAATTACTTTATCCGAAGAGGCTGCACTTTCCGCTATGATTGAATATAAATTCTCCAAGAGTACTTACCAGGGAATGAGAAGATTAGGGAAGGAAAATAACTGTAAGCTATATCCGTCTTACGAAAAAGTGATGAAAGCAAAAAAGCGTTGTTATCCATCACGTGATGCAATCAGGATTACAGAGAGTAGTGCAGAAGTCCAACTACAGGCACTATTAGATCATACAGTTGAACGTATTTTACTCGTCCAAAATGTACTCATTCAAAGATTGACTCCAGATAATGTTCGTAAAATGGACTTGATTTGCAAGTGGGGTTGCGATGGAAGTTCTGGGCAAAGTGAATATAAGCAGACGTTCAGTGATGACAGCAAATCTGATGCGCATGTATTCTTTACTTCAGTCGTGCCATTACAACTCGTGTGTTATGATCAACAATCGAAGGAAGAAATAGTTGTTTGGAAGAACCCCAGACCCTCGTCTCCACGATTTTGTAGACCGCTTAGACTACTGTTTCTACGCGAAGACACAGAGTCAACACTTAATGAAGTCCAAATTGTTGAAGAACAAATAAAGTCACTTCGTCCATTCGAAAGTGTAATAGATGGAAAAGAAATCTCCGTAATGTACAAGTTGTTGTGCACCATGATAGATGGTAAAGTTTGCAACGCTGTATCATTGACGAAATCTGCTCAACGGTGCTATTTGTGTGGAGCAACCAGCAAAGATTTTAATGCCATCGACACTGTATTGCAAAGGGAAATCAATGAAACAAATTTGAAGTTCGGATTGTCGACGCTGCATGCGTGGATACGGTGCTTCGAGTATTGCTTACACGTGTCTTACAAACTCGGCATTAAAAAATGGCAAGCTCGAAGTGCCGAAGAAAAAAAAATTACCCAGGAACGCAAGAGGGCCATTCAAGAAGGATTCAAGAAGCAATTGGGTCTAAATATCGATCGCCCAAAGCCTGGATACGGCAGCAGCAATGATGGCAACACAGCTCGGCGATTCTTTGAAAATTCGACGGTTTCCGCTGCGATAATGGGAGTCAACGAAGAAGTTATTAAACGCTTGTACGTAATCCTACAAGTTATATCGTGTGGCCACGAGATAAACTGTGAAAGATTTGAACAGTATGCTATTGAAACGGCAAGAAAGACCGTTGCATTATACCCTTGGTACTCCGTGCCTACTTCGGTGCACAAACTATTAATTCATGGTCCAGTGATAATAACTCATGCTCTATTACCAATCGGCCAATTATCCGAAGATGCTCAGGAAGCTCGAAACAAAGACATCAAACGATATCGAGAAGATTTTGCGCGAAAAAGTTCCAGGGTTAAAACTATGGAAGATGTTTTTCATCGGCTCTTAGTTACTTCTGATCCGTACATTTCAAGTGTCAGAAGACTACCACAGAAGAAGCTGAAGAGTTTGTCGCCGGAAGCTGTAGCGATGTTGATCGCTCCTAAAGTGACTGCTGCAGCAGACGAATTTTGCGCCGAGATTGAAGCCGTGCCGGGAGTTGTAATAGATACAAATTCGGATAATGATTCTGACTCCGACTCCGACTCCGATTACGATTTTGATTAAGAATAAAATTTTCTATTTTTGAAACGTTCCGTATGTATTTTGGAAATAAAAATAATAATTGCGTAGAATACACTGTTCACGTTTATTTTATTATGATGATTTTTTTAAATATATTAATTTATCTATTTAGCAGGATACTCGGCCATTTTGTTTATAACAATTTGCTGTAAGCTCTTTGTTGCAAGTTATAAACAATAGATATCGGATTGGTAATCAGCGACCTTGAAAACCCGTATATACCAATTTTTGTCAACATCTGGTAACTTTTTAACGTTCATGTCGGCCATATTGGATCGACCATTTTTTTTACGATAATTTGGCTTGCGGATTCGTAATCAGCGACCTTGAAAACCCGTAAATACCAATTTTTGTCGACATCTGGCAACTTTTTAACATTCATGTCAGCCATATTGGATCGGCCATTTTGTTTACGATAATGTGGCTTTCAGATTCGTAATCAGCGACCTTGAAAACCCCTGTAAGCCAATTTTCATTCCCGTCAAAGGTCATTTGAGGTTTTGGCCAGGTTTTTGGGCTTTTCTCCTACTGTGCGTCCCCTCCGGACGTGACAGCTCCTGGTCTGTCGTTCAAAAGTCTGGCTGAGGCGAGGATTCCAGTAGAGGTTTGCCTCTACGAAGCCAAAGTGCTTCCGGACCTCGACAGTAGACTACGCTTGTCAAGATTCTGAAATGAAATTTTGCTGGGTTTGCACGCGCCGATAACGGACAAATAAAATGGTATAACGTTAGATAGCGATGATGCCTCGGACACGGATGAGCCAGAGCCCGGCCGATCCGTGGCTGACTCGTCCGCTGAAGTACAAGGGCTCAATGGGGATGAAATGGCAAACGAACTGGACACCGAATTAATATTGAACGTTCCTTTGGCAGTGGGCAGAATAAAAGACTGGCTTTCCTGACAATTAAGGATCTGAGCATACACCTGAGCGATCAACACCGGCAAATAAACGTCGTTTATCGATGTAACCGGTGCGCAAGAGCGTTTCCCGGAGTCCGAAATTGGTACGGTCACCAGAACAGATGCAAAGGCCCACGAGCAGAAAGCCCGCCAAGAGAATTCCCGTGCGACCAATGCGGGAAGTCATTCGACTCTCAAATTGGCAAATCTCAACACGAGCGACACGAACACCCTGTGTTGCGCAATCTCAGGCGGGCCCAAGCCATTAACAAAGACGGTAGACCAAGTAGGCAAACCTACGTGTGGACGGCAGAGGAGATACATCTGTTGGGAGAACTGAACGAACGCTTTAAGCATTCTAGTTTCCCCAACAAAGAGATGTTACCCTTCTTCCCTGGTAAAACCACGAAGCAGATAAGCGACCGAAGGCGCTTGATTCAAGCGCCCGAGGAAGCTCAACCTGCTTGTGAGTTACAAGAACCGGAGAGGGAAGAAGCGGAAGGTCGTGCAGTCGAAATTTTGAACGTCAGCTCCTCAAGCGACGAACAACAGATCGCACCCGAGCCAGTCGAAGAGCCGGAAAACTCCGACTCTATCGACTCGGACTCGGAACATTACGAAAGCGCGGAGGAGGGTGAACAGACCGCACAAGACGTTACCAGATGGCTGAATGCGATGGCCGCAAGCATCAGCTCACTGGAAATACCGGAGGGGAATGCCCTACATACGTTAGGAGAAGAACTCCGGAACGACTGGATCGCTTTGAGAGAGCGACCACACGAATTAGGTATTGCAATTGACGGGCTGATAACCCGTCTAACAAAGACTCTACTACCTGAAGAAAAAAGAGAAATAGCCGAGCAGGCGGCTACAGCAAGAAGACAAGGAGCTAGCCCCAGTGCGATGAGGGCTAAAAGGCCAGCAAATAGTAACAGGAGGAAGCGCTTTGCTTATGCAAGGTGCCAAGACCTGTACAACACTTGCCCAAAAAAACTGGCTGAAATAGCCACGTCAGGGGACTTCTCATTCGCTGAAATGCAACAGGAGCCACCCAAAGCCGAAGACATAGCTACGCTGTACAACGAGCTATAGGGGCAAGCTGGACCTCAAATAGCCAAGCCACCACACGTCGTAAGCCAAGAGCTCGACGTTGTGTTTAAGCCAATCGATCCCAAAGACATCCGGGATCGAATATCGAAAATAAAGTCTGACTCGGCCGCGGGTCTAGACCGCGTTAGGAAGGGTCACCCAACTACCAGAGGTGCACCAGAAGTCCTCGCACTTTTGTTCAATGTTTTGCTTCGGGAGGGAATTTTCCCGTCAGTCTGGAAGCAAAACAGAATAACGCTCATTCCAAAGCAGGGGAAGGACCCGAAAAATGTCAGAGATTGGCGGCCAATTACCGTTGGTTCAATGATGGGGAGAATATTCTCATCCATCATAGACACCAGACTACGTGGCTTCGTTAAGCAATCTCACAGGCAAAAAGGATTCACTGCAGAGGATGGCTGCACCATGAATATCCTGATTCTTAACGAAGCATTAAACACGGCAAAAGGAACCAACAGTGGCATCATCTCAATACTCGACATATCAAAAGCGTTCGATACAATTCCGCACACAAGCATTACCGGGGCTGATACGCAAGGGGGTCCCAAGACTCATCGGTGAATACATCACCAAGATGTATATAAGCTGCCCGACGTCGATTAGAGCGAGCGACGGTACCGTCGACATCGAGCTCAAGAGAGGAGTGAAGCAGGGTGACCCGCTCTCTCCTCTATTATTCAACATCGTAATCGACGAATTGGTTGAGCGAATAAGTGCCGAAACATATGGAGTGAAGATCGGCGACGAAGGGGCCTCGGTCCTTGCGTTCGCGGACGATCTGGTTCTCCTCGGTCAAGACAAAGATGAGGCGCAAAGGCAACTGGACATAGTGGCAAGCTTCCTAGACAATCTAGGAATGTCTTTATCATCCGCCAAGTCCAGTTCCTTTGAAATAAAAGCCAAATCTAAAACTTGGTGCGTGGAAAATCCTCAGCTACGCGTAAGCGGCGAGGAGATCCCGGGTGTCGATGCGGACGAAGCGCTTAGGTATCTGGGAGTGAATATAGGACCTTGGAAAGGCCTAATAAAAAGCACTGAAGTGCCCACTGTTCAAAGGACAGTGAAAAATGTACGGAGACTAAAACTGAAACCGATCCAGATGATAGATCTCCTGCACACGTATATTATGCCGCGGTTTATCTATTCGCTAACGAATAATAAACCAGCCAAGGGAACGTTGAAAATGCTGGACGATAATATCCGTCGAGAAGTGAAGGAGATTTTCCACCTCACTTCATCGACGGCAAACGGATTTTTTTACACGCCGAAAACCCAAGGAGGCTTAGGCATGATTAAATTCGAGCGTACAGTACAGCTAGGTACGATACTCACTCACTTAAAAATCACGGCAAGTGGTCCCTCTATTGAAATCCCTCCCAAATCAAGGACCCTCTATTGAAAGAGGAAAGGGTGCAAAACAGTGTCCGCGAAGCTGCTGAAAAGAGGGCAATCTTCCTGGGCGGAAGACTGCCGGCAAATGATCAGGAATACGATCTCCTGAAGAAGCAGACTTCAAAAAAGATTGCCAGAGACAAGATTGGCAATCACTGGTTATCTGACCCAAGCCTTATCAGAGGTGGAAGATTCACCGATGCGATAAGGCTTAGGACAGACACTTTCGGCACTCGTGTAGTCCTAGGGCAGACCAGTCGAAACTTAGACGTAAGGTGTAGAAGATGCCGTGCACAGCCCGAAACGCTAGCCCACGTTATCGGAGCGTGCATACACACGAAAGCGGCACGGATACGGAGACACGACTCGATTAAAGAGTTCATAGCGAACAAAGTCTCCGTGCGGAACACTGTGTTCGTGGAGCCCACCATTAATGAGCTAGGCGAACTAAGGAAGCCGGACTTAGTAATCATAAAAGACCACGAAGTCATTATAGCGGACTTGACTGTAAGATACGAAAAAGACCTAGCACTAGCCGAGGCAGCACGGGAGAAAACCGCTAAGTACCGCGACACGGCAGAGTTTGTTCGTGCAAGAACGAATTCCGCTAAGTGCACAGTGATGCCCATTGTGGTAGACAGCAGAGAGGCTCTACCACAAGACACGCAAAAACAGCAGCGGAGTCTTAGGCTCACTAAAAGTGACCTACTGACAATATCCCTCTTGGCGTTCCGCTCATCGATAGAGATGGCGAACAACTTTTTAGACTATGACCGAACTTTGGACTAACAAAGGCTAAGTAAGGCAAGTCCATGAGCTGTGCATGGACGCAATAAATAATAAGGCACATAAGCCCGGGCAGCGAAGGCATCAGCGCCAAGAGCTCACCGGTGCAAGTCGTTGAACAAAGCGTTCCATAAAAGATGCGAACTGCCACGGCGGCGGAGCCAGCAAAAACTGAACGGGCACCTTCACGCGGTTTTCCCCGTAAACTTTCCCTCTTCAAGGGAAAGGCTAGGACCCGCAAATCCCTAGCAACTAGCGTTAGGGAACGTCGTTCACCTAATTTCTCCAACACCGTCACACAGACCCTCGGCAGAGGAATAGTCCTGACGAAAGGCAGGCTATGTTTTGTTAAGTTTTAATCCCAACAGGGGGGCTTGAACCCTGGAAATCTGTCACGACGCTCTTCCAGGCGTAAGTGACACAGAAGAATAGCCAAATGCCTCGTCATCTAATTAGTAACGCGCATGAATGGATTAACGAGATTCCCACTGTCCCTATCTACTGCCCCCAGGCTGAGGGGGTCCTTGGCTGTGGAGTTGGCCCAGTCTTGAGCTCCGCCAACTCCGGGGCACCTGGGGGGACCCCGGCAGTACAAATCCCCCTTGCGTCGGTAAGGCGGAAGGCCGGCGTGTACTTTTAGACCCGGCTAGACTCGTGGGAATAAAATGGAAAATGTAACAACAAAAACTAAAACTGATACGGAAAAGGCAATGACACAAAGCACGTCAACGGACAAGCAAGAGAGAAGAGACGCCGGAAAGTCAATAGCGGCCGCGTTAAGAAGAAGTTCTAGCGTGGCGTCGATCGCTTCCGAGGGAGGACGCTCCCAAGGAAGCGTGAAGCGCTCGCGGGAAGAATTCATTTTCGACAGCGATTCGGCGGGGTCCTCCACACGTGGGGGCTCCTCAAGAAATCCTGCCGCAAAACGTAAGAAGGCTGGACCGAAGTCAAAGACGAAGGCCAAAGGCTGGGTTGAGGGGACCTTCCTTAAGCCGGCAAATGAGACCTCTGAGGTGACGGATGTGTCAGCTACACCCGAGGTAATGGATGATGCAGACAGCATTACTGAGGTGACCAGAGTTAACCTCACGGAGGAAGGGCTCGAGAAGGAAGAGGCCGATGACGCGGAACTCGATGATTGGCTCAACCAACGTAGGGACAAGATAGAGAACTACATGTTCACAGAGGCCAATAAGATTAACAATACGGCGATCAAAGCTCTGTTCGAGTCTATGTCCGATTATGAGTACAAGATCCGGAGGGAACGACGGATCATAGTACGATGGCGTGCAGTTGTGAGAGCGTATGGGGCAGAAATTGACCTGCTCGAGGAGGAACGTAACCGCCTTAGGGCGCGCGAGGAAAAGGCCAAGATGGAGTGCGAGAGGGTACGGGCAGAAGCCGGGAAGAGGGCAGAGGAGGTTGAGAGGCTGCGTGCCGAAGCCTTGACGAGGATGGAGGAGGCCAAAAGGCGGCGGGCAAATGCCATGACGACGAGGATGGAGGAGATCGAGAGACGCTTGGAGGAGATGAGGATGGAGATACCCCGGCAGTCGTACGTGACTGCCGCCGGGAAAAGTGGTCACACTGGCTCGTTTGGTGGTGCGCAAGCACCATCGGTCGGGCCAGTCACGTTGGGGAGAAAACCTCCCCAACCAAAGACGGTGGCCGTAATAGTGCGGCCCACTGAGAAATCTGACGATAGAGCCGTGGAGGTGGTCCAGAAGGACCTCCTCCGCGGACTCAAAGAGCACCGAAGCACCCTTAAGGTAGCGTCTGTTAGGCAGACCCGCAATAAGGGTGTAGTGATCGACGTCGCCTCGAAAGAGGACGCCGAGCTAATCACGAGTGCAGACCTTAGCAGCATGAGCCTCACGGCAGTGATTGCCGCTAAGAGGAAACCGTCTTTGATCGTTTACGACGTGGACCCTGAGTTGACCAAGGAAGACCTGAGGAGGCGGAGGAGGCTATCCTCTCTGAGGCAGTCTCCTTCGAACACTGTTTTAAGAACAAACAGGGGCTGAACAACTGGATTGTTCAGCTACCCATGAGAAACATGGAAGGAGTCCTCAAGCGAGGGCGTGTGTACCTCGCTTGGGGCTCACATAGGAGCGCCGAGTATCTTAATGTTACTCGGTGCTTCAAGTGTTGTGGCTACGGCCACATCGCGAAAAACTGCAGTGCTCCAGACCAGGTCTGTGAGCACTGCGGCTCGAACGACCACTTGCGGAGCGCCTACCCTGCCACGGCGATAACTAAATGCGTGAACTGCACGCGGAGTCGGCGAAAGGATGTGGCGCATACCGCTAGGAGCAAGCTGTGCCCGGAGTATATCCGGAACGTCGGGTTCTACCGGGCGCAGCTTGACCCCGGCTAGATCGATTTGTGGGCTCGGACATATGTGCAGCGTAGTGCTGCGGTATGTGTTGTGTCGTAACCGTTCCTCGCTTCGGCCAGCGAACGAGACAGTTTTTTGCCTTTAAGTGTTTTTGACTGTGGACATTGTGACATTTTTGTGCGTGTAATCGTCAAGTGTTTTTGTGCTTTCTGTTTTACGCCGAGAGACAATAGACTGTATGTGAGGTGTGGGGTCACAGCCTCACGTTGTGACTCTTTCGGCAGGAGGGTTCCCGCAGTCTTAATCCTACGGGATGAAGCTTGTGGAAACCTCGGTGACCGGCGACACCGCCGTTCCAGCTGGCCTACCACGGCCGTCGGGGCGGGACCCGCAAAGGGTAGTGGCATGATTATGTGCCACGAAGACCCCACCAGTGATCTAAACTGGTACCATGGGGGCTAGGAAGCCACCGACGAGTTGTCGGCCCAGCCAGTGAGGTTGGACTTGTGGGGGCAGTGGTTAGGCCGCATGCTGGTCAGGAACCGTAAGTGGTTCCGACGTGTGAGTTGCGCACCACCAACTCGGGCAACAGCCTGCAGAGCTGTTAGAGTGTTGGAAAGTCACTCGACGCGACCGGTAGTGCACTGAGCCCGCATTCTCAGAAGCAAACCGGTAGGTACCGATTCTCGGGGCCGCGTTGGTCGCGCGTCTTCTCGACCCCTCACTCAAGGGAGTCGTGTTGGTTAAGGCTTGTAGCCAGGTACAGTACATAAAATTACGGATATTAAACTGTCCCTATCTACTCCCCCCAATGTGCGGCCCCTTGTCGGGGCGGGGGGGCTTGCGTGCCGCGGTGGTCCGCGGGGCTATACCGACCGGGGCTTCGGCCCCTGGCAGGTCCAACCATGTCGGGCAGGCCTGCGGTGAGCGGCCAGACTAAGTTCGCACAACCCCGGGGGCCCTCGCGCCGCCCCCGGCTTCCCCGCGCCGTCCTCCGCCTGTGTCTCTGGCGAATGCCTTTAAAGGTACAGCGGAAAACCCGGGAGGCCCCTTCGGATGGGGGGTCAGGCACGCCCGGGGGCCGCGCGGTAGTACCGGGGCTCGGCTCGGGCCTAGCTCCCCCGAGTAGGCTGCCCCGTAGCAACGCGTGTAAAATGCCTGTGTACTGTCCGGCAGGGCCTGGTAGCACCAGGATGCGGACCTGCTGGACGCCAGGTGCTGCACCCGCCGAGGCCATTCGCAGCAAGCCGGTTTCCGGGGGGAGGAACTATCGGCGTGGGGAGCTTGGCGGCGGGGGGTTGGCCCCCGGGGGGGGGGGGTTTGGAGCGAGGAACCCGGCTCGGCCCCGCTGGCTCGGCTCTTCTTAGGGTAGGGCCGGCGGGTGCCAGCTGTGGCCCTCGCCGAGGGTGGGGGAGTAAGGGCAGGTTGGGTGGGTGAGTTAGGTGGTCGAGTTGGGGACTCTCAGTCAAAGTCCCAGATTCATGAACTATGTCCGAGTCCAAGAATTCTGAAAAGGTGTCAAAGGACATGGGGCTTCCCGCAGCCCCACCCACTCGTGAAGTGGGGAGAGGAGACGTGACGACGGAGGGAGAGAGCGGAGTGGCGCCCGGTGTGGGCGTGCGAGAGGGCGGCGTGGCGAGCGTGCGAGGGGGCGTCGTGGCGAGCGTGCGAGCGAGCGAGGCGGCGGTGGGGGCGGCACGGGTGATTGCGGGCGAGCGAGCGAGTACGCCGGCGGGCGAGCGAGCGAGTACGCCGGCGGGCGATAGGGCGAGTGCGCCAGCGGGTGAGCGAGCGAGGGCGCCAGCGGGCGAGCGGGGGAGCGCGCCAGCGGGCGAGCGGGGGAGCGCGCCAGCGGGCGATCGAGCGAGCGCGCCACCGGGCGAACAAGCGAGCGTGCCAGCGGGCGGTCGGGCGAGCGCGCCAGCGGGCGAACTGGCGAGCGTGTCAGCGGACGAGAGTACCGGCGTGCAGGAGGGCGTGTGTGTGGGCGGTGAGATGGATAGGACGCGTTCGGGCTCGCGCGCGGGTTCGCGTTCGCGCTCGGGCTCGCGCGGGCGCTCGAAGGCGCGGAGAGGAACGCGTGCGGGGTCTGCGGGTGCGGGCGCGCTGGCGGCGGCGCTGCGTGCAGCGACGACGGCGTCTGCGGGGGACGGGGAAGGGACCTATCTGGCCCCGGCCCCACCCCGGCAGCCGCTCGAGTTCGACATGGTGGTGGAGGTGGCGGGGGAGCAGCGGCAGCGAAAACAGCGGCAGCGGCGGGACTCATGCGCAAGCACGGGGAGCGTCGGGAGTGTGGTGAGTGTGGGGAGTTTGGCGGGGAAGAAAAGGAAGAGAGGTCCCGGGGAGGACTTGGATCCTGTGGGATCGGCGGCGGTGGAGGAGGGGGAGAAAAGGAGAAGGGGAGCTGGGGAGGATGTGGAGGAGATGAGATCGGCGGCGACGGAGGAGGTGAGATCGGCGGCGAGGGAGGAGGGGGAGTGCTCGGAGGAGCTGGCGGCGATGCGACGAATTGGGTGTGACCTGCGGTCCATCCTGCTGAGGGACACGAATAAGGTGTCCAAGGGGGTTGCTGAGGCGATCCTAGGATGTGTGGCCGAGTACGATCAGCGAATGATGGCGCTGATCGCGCGTAACGAGAGGCTTTTGGGGAGGCTGGAGGAGTGTGAAGGTAGGGCGAACAGGAGGGAGGCGACGGGTGGAGGCGTGAGGGTGGTGGAGCGCCCGACGCCAGCAGGACCAAGGTCCTACGCGAGTGTGGTGGGGCCGGGGTCGGCTGGTGGCGCACCGTGCGCGGGTGGAAGCGGCCGAGTGGAGGGCGGCGCAAGACTGGAGACCGCAAGGCCGGCCAGGGGTAACGCGTGCGCGGTGGTCGTCAGACCCAAGGAAGGTGGTGAGGCGATGACCAGTGAGCAGGTGAAGGAATGCATCATGAAGAGAGTGAGTGCGAGCGTGAATGTTAGGGTGAGGGCGGTGAGGAAGACCCGGAGTGGTGCTGTAGCGATCGAGACCGTCAGTGAGAATGAGGTCCAAATGCTGCGTGAATGCCCGGAGTTTGCGGCGGCGGGGTTGAGGGTGGATCTCCCGAAGAGAATAGGGCCGAAGCTCCTGGTCTTCGACGTGGAGAACGAGATGACGGACGAAAGGTTGCTGGACGAGCTGTACGAGAGGAATCTCAAGGGGCGAATGAGCGAGAGTGAATTCAGGGAAAGTACGAGGGTGATGAACCGCAGCGCGAAGAAGGGTGCAGCCTGTGGCAATGTAGTGATTGAGGTCAACGCCACGGCGAAGAGGATTGTGTGCGAGGAGGGAAGGGAATTTGTAGGGTGGAACGCGCTGCGCGCAAGAGAGTTCGCGAACGTGCTGCGGTGCCACAAATGCTACGCCTTCGGGCATATGATGCGCGAATGTGGAGAGAAGGAGAGGTTGTGCCTGAGGTGTGGTGAGGGGGGACATCTGGCCAAGGACTGCAAGAGCGGAAGTGCGTGCAGGAACTGCAAGATGAGAGGAAACGAGTGCGGTCACTCGGTCCTCTCGGATGGATGCCCGGAGTATGTGCGTGCGGCTGAGAGAGAGAGAGAGCGAGAATCTGGGATGGATGAGTGTGTGTTGAATGTGCTGCAGAGCAACTGCCAGCGGTCGTATGCGGTTATGTGTGATTTGGGTGTGAGTCTGTGTGCGCGGGGTGTGAGTGTGGCCCTCCTCCAGGAGCCGTACGTGAGGAATGGGAAGGTGGTGGGTCTGCCTGGGGCCATGAGTGTGCATGTGAATGATGGTGAGATAGTGAAGGCAGCGATTGTGGTGAACGATAGGACGATTGAATCGGTGTGTGTAAGGGAATGCACGGATGAGTGGGGCGTGTGCGCTTGGCTAAGGGGCGGCTTCGGGGAGCTGTTTGTCGCGTCCGTGTACTGCCGGTGGGGGGCCGATATGGAACCCTACCTGGCGTACATGGACAGGGTACTTGTGGCTGCGAGGGGCAGGAGACTCATCGTAGGTATGGATGCAAACGCGGTGTCGCCCTTGTGGCATAGCAAGGGCGACATTGGGGGAACGGCCTCGCGAGCGCGTGGGGAGTGTCTGGAGGAATGGGTCCTGGCGAATGATGTGAGCGTGCTGAATGAACCGAGTGAATGGTATACGTTTGATGGTCCGAATGGCAAGAGTGATATTGATGTGAGCCTGATGAAAGGAGCGGATGGGGGGTGCCGGTGTGAATGGAGCGTGATGAATGACTGGGGGATCAGTGATCACAATGTGATCCTGATCCGGGTGGTACATGGGGCGGGAGGTGTGAATGTGGATCCGGCCGGGAAGGGGTGGGTGCTGTCTGGCGCGGACTGGGAAGCGTATGTGGATGACCTGAGGGAGAGTGCGAGGAGCGAGGGTGCGAGACTGATGGAAGAAAGGAACGTGGACAGGGTGCTTGAAGGTGTGATGACATGGATCCTGGGTGCGAATGAGCGGCATCTGCGGGAGCGTGTGAGTGGGAGAATGTGGCGAGCGAATTGGTGGACGGAGGAGCTGGAGCGAATGAAGAGGGCCGTTGGCAGGGCCAGGCGGGCCTGCCAGCGGGCCAGAATGCACGATAGGAGGTATGAATGGAAAAGGGGGGTGTATCGGAGAATGGTTGCGGAGTACAAGAGGGAGGTGTGTCGTGTGAAAGAGGATGACTGGAGACGTTTTGTCAGTACGATTGGGCACCAGGATCCATGGAGTGATGTGTACAAGATTTGCATGGGTAAGCGTGGCAGAGAGAACTTGAGCAGCGTGCGTGTGGCGGGTGGCTACACGACCACCTGGCGGGAGACAGTCGACGTGCTGCTGGGCAGATTTTTCCCGGCCGCGGGTATGGATGTCCCCGAGCCCGAGCTGCCCCTGGCGGCGCGGGACCCGGGGGATGCGAATGAGGAGGGGTTTGAGTGGAGAGAGATAAGCGACGCGGTTGGAAGAATGAAACGGCGCAAGGCACCCGGGCTGGATGGGATATGTACGGAAATGCTGCGAATGATTCATAGAGCGATTCCGGAGTGGCTGAAGAGAGTGTACGACCTGTGTCTGGAGACAGGCCGTTTCCCCAAGGAGTGGAAGTGTGCGCGTGTGGTGGTGCTCCTGAAGTCGCCTGAGAAGGTGAGGACGGAGGCTGGGTCGTATAGACCCATCTGCCTCCTCTCGGTACTGGCCAAGGTGCTGGAGCGCATGATGGTGGAGAGAATGGAGCGTAGAGTGAATGATAGGATGTGTGACTCTCAGTATGGCTTCAGGAAGGGGAGGTCAACCGAGCATGCATGGGAGAGGCTGAAGGGGTTTGTGGGGGAATGTCACAGTAAGTACGTGCTGGGAGTATTTGTGGACTTCAAGGGCGCGTTTGATAATCTGGAATGGATGCGGGTGAATGAGAGGTTGCGCGAATGGGGATGTCTGGAGGAGCAACTGTGGAGGGACTATTTCAGTGAGAGAAAGGTGTGTGTGGCTGGTGTGAATGAGACGGTATGGAAGGAAGTTCGCCGCGGCTGCCCGCAGGGGTCCATCTGTGGTCCATTTATCTGGAACATGATGATGGACTCCCTGCTGTGGCGGCTGCGGGAACAGGAGTGTATGGCTGTGGCGTATGCGGATGATCTGGTGCTGTGTGTGAATGGACAGGGCCGGGGCATCCTTGAACGTAAGGCGCGGGAATGGATGCAAACGGTGTGTGAATGGGGGGAGAGCGTGGGGGTGAGTCTGAACTGGGAGGAAACGGTGATGATGCTGTTGAAGGGTAACCTGAGTGTGAACAGGCGGCCAAGTGTGCGTGTGAATGGGGAGCGAGTGAGGTATGTGGAGCGCGTGAGGTATCTCGGTGTGTGGATGAGTGAGAGAATGGGCTTCAGGCTGCACCTGGAATGCATGAGGGAGAAAATGGTGGGTGTCGTTGGTAAGATGAGGCGGGTCCTGAGGCGCGAATGGGGATTGAGACGACGAGTTGTGCGGGTGCTGCAGAGGGGACTTTTTGCTGCATGTGTCCTGTATGGTGCGAGTGTGTGGAGTGGCGTGCTGCGGTTCGGGTACGGAAGGGTGGCGGTGATCAGGTGCCAGAGAGTGGGTCTGTATGCGTGTCTGAATGTATGTAGGACGGTCTCGACGGAAGCAATGCAAGTGCTGATGGGTGACCTGCCGTGGGACCTGGAGTGCGTGAAGCGGGATATATGTTTTAGATATAAAAATGACAGGGACTGGTATGGATGGGGTCTGGTGAATGAGAATGAGGTGCGTTGGCTGAATGTGACGGAGTGTACAAGCGTGGTGGAAGGGAGAGTGACTGACGAGTGGCAGAGGAGATGGGATGCGAGTGTGAAAGGGCGTGTGACGTATGCGTGGATAAGGGACGTGAGATTCGCGGGAGAGAATAAGGGGTTTGATTTTGGTATGAGCACGGGGTACCTGCCACTGGTCATGGTAGCATGAATGAGTTCCTTTACCGGAGAAGGCTGGCGCTGAGTGAGGAGTGTATGTGTGGGGATGAACGTGAGGACTGGGTACATGTGCTTGTGGAGTGCCCGGAGTATGAGGATCTGCGTGACCTGGATGCCTGGGGGGTGAATGTGGGGCCGGATGGAAGGGTGGATCTGAGTAGAGTGTTGGTGTGTGAGGAGAAGTATGGGCGGTTGCGTGAGTATGCGAAGAGTGTGTTTGCGAGAAGGAGGGTGAATGGGGGTGAGAATGAGTGAGCGTGACTGAGTAGGGGGGGTGGGGGAGTATGGAGCGTATGAGGGAGTGACTGGGGGTGCGTCAGCCGGAATGAGTGAGTGAGTGCGAGTGTGAATGCGGCAGGAGGGCGCCCATGGGCTGATTCCTACGGGATGAGGACTGTGGGCGCCTCGGTGAGTGGCGACACCGCCGTTCCAGCTGGCCTACCACGGCCGTCGGGGCGGGACCCGCAAAGTGTAGTGGCGCGATTATGCGCCGCGAAGATCCCACCAGTGATCGAAACTGGTACCATGGGGGCTGGGGGGCCACCGGCGCGTAGCCGGGCCCAGCCGTTTGAGGTTGGACTCGTGGTGGCAGTGGTTAGGCCGTATGCTGGTCAGGGACCGTTAGGGGGTCCCGGCGTGTGAGCTGCGTACCATCAGCTCGGGAAGCAGCCTGCTCAGCTGTTAGAGTGTTGGAAAGTCACTCGGCTCGACCGGTAGTTGCACCCAGGACCCGCATCCTGGGAGTGAACCGGTAGGTACCGCTTTGCGGGGCCGCGTTGATTGGGCGTTTTCCTGATCCCGCACCCGTGGGGGTCGTGTTGGTTAAGGCTTCTAGCCAGGTACAGCACGTAAAATCACTGACATTAAACTGTCCCTATCTACTCCCCCCAATGTGCGGCGCCTTGTCGGGGCGGGGGGGCTTGCGTGCCGCGGTGGTCCGCGGGGCTATACCGACCGGGGCTTCGGCCCCTGGCAGGTCCAACCATGTCGGGCAGGCCTGCGGTGAGCGGCCAGACTAAGTTCGCACAACCCCGGGGGCCCTCGCGCCGCCCCCGGCTTCCCCGCGCCGTCCTCCCCCTGTGTCTCTGGCGAATGCGTTTAAAGGTACAGCGGAAAACCCGGGAGGCCCCTTCGGATGGGGGGTCAGGCACGCCCGGGGGCCGCGCGGTAGTACCGGGGCCCGGCTCGGGAGTAGCTCCCCCGAGTAGGCTGCCCCGTAGCAACGCGTGTAAAATGCCTGTGTACTGTCCGGCAGGGCCTGGTAGCACCAGGATGCGGACCTGCTGGACGCCAGGTGCTGCACCCGCCGAGGCCAATCGCAGCAAGCCGGTTTCCGGGGGGAGGAATTATCGGTGTGGCGGCGCTGGGGGCGGGGGGTTGGTCCCTGTGTGGGATTTTTGGAGCGAGGAGCCCGGCTCGGCCCCGCTGGCGCGGCCCTTCTTAGGGTAGGGCCGGCGGGTGCCAGCTGTGGCCCTCGCCGAGGGTGGGGGGTAAGGGTTGTTTTCAGGTGTTCGAGTTGGGGACTCTCGGTCAAAAGTCCCACAGATTTATGTTTATGTCCGGGAACAGAAAATCGTTAAAGGTGCCAACGGACACTGGGCTTCCCGCAGCCCAAACCACTCCTGGAGTGGTGGCGGCGACCGACGCCGGCGGCGGCTCTGCCGCTTCCGGTGACGGTCGCGTGGAGGAGGAAGCGGTGGGCATGATGCCCCCGCCACGGCCCGTTACACCGGGTGCCCCAATCACGCGGGGAAAGAGGCGTAAGAGCGGCTCGGGTGCTGGCTCGGCCGGCGGATCGTCGGCGGCGGACTCGTCCGCCTCGGCGAGCAGGCCGAGCCGCCCGGGCCCGAAGAGCACGAAGGACTCGGGGAGCTCGAGCCCGAGTGGCGCGGAGTCCGCCAAGAGGCGGCGAGCCTCGGCTGCCGCCGGGGAGGAGGCCGGGTCGGATGACACCGTGGCGGACTCCGACGGAACCCTGTCTGAGGGTGGTGGGCCGCGCGCATCAGGCCCCCCGGCCGCCCGCGCGGCCCCGGTCGGTCCGGGCGCGTCGGTGGCGGAGATGATAGACGCGAGCGCGGACACGGACGCGGGCTCCGTGGCGCAGGTCAAGAGGCACGTCCTGCGCAAAAAGAAGGGGAAGAAGAAGAAGGCGACCGCTGCTCGCGGGGAGTCCCGGGGGCGCTTGCTGCCCGGGGTGGGGGGCGGGCCCGGCGTCGCGGCCTCGCCCCTGCCGGCGGTCGGCCTCATGGCCCCGGCCACGGCATTCGGCGGGGAGGGCCCTCCGAGGCAGGTGAGCCTGGTGGACCTGGTTGCCCGGGCCGAGTGCCTGGCCGGGGAGGTCCGGGCCACCATAGTGGACCCGGCCAGCAAGGTTCAGAAGAGCGTCGCCTCTACTATCGAGGAGAGGGTCGGGGGGCTGATGTCCCTCTTGGTGGCGGCCACGCAGCGCGCGTCAGCCCTACAGAGCGAGTGTGGGGGCCTGCGCTCCGCGAACGAAGCCCTCATTCGGTTCCTCCAGAGGGAGGGGGTGCCTCCGGGTTGTGGCGCTTTGCGCCCCCCGACAGCCGCCCCGGCCGAGCCGAAACGGCTGACGACGTTCGCCGGGGCGGTGGCGTCAGGGCTCCCAGCGAGCCCGCTGCCCCCTCCAGGCGGTGCGGGGCCTCGTCCGGCCCAGGCGGCGGTGGCGCCACGACGGCGCTCGGGGGTTAGGAGACCGCGTGTTGCCCCGCGAGTCCCCCCACCGATACATGCTTGGCACGTTCGTGGACTTCAAGGGGGCCTTCGACCACCTGAGCTGGGCCACGATCCTCGGGATTCTGGAGGCCGCCGGATGCCCTGAACTGGGCGTCTGGCCGAGTTTCTTCAGCGCCCGTCGGGCGTACATGGCTTCCCGGTACGACCGGGTTGAGCTGAGCGTGGAGCGGGGCTGCCCGCAGGGGTCGATGTCGGGTCCGATTCTTTGGAATCTGACCCTGGACCCCTTGCTGAGGCGGCTCCGCGACGCGAACATCGAGGCTGTCGCCTACGCCGACGACACTCTCCTGATCTCCTCGGGGGATTCCCGCCTGAGTCTTGAAACTCGGGCGGCGGAGTCCGTCGAGATGGTGAGGGAGTGGGGTGTCGAGTCGGGGTTGGCCATTTCCCCGGAGAAGACTGCGTGCATGATTCTCCGGGGAAGGTTCGCGGCCACCAGGAACCCCAGGGTCCTCCTGGACGGCGGCGCGGTGCCGTACAGGGGTGTGGTTCGATACCTGGGCATCCTCGTGGGTGAGCGGCTCAGTTTTGAGCCCCACCTGCAGGGGGTCCGGGAGAAGGGCGCCTCCCTGGTCTGTCAACTGCGGCGGGTGATGCGGCGGGACTGGGGGCTCCGCCGCCGGACCGTTGGGTCCTGGTACCGGGGACTCTTTGTCCCGTACGCACTGTATAGCGCCTCCGTTTGGGGGGGCTACGTGAGGGCGAGGGCGACGGCAGCGGTGCAGCTCAACAGAGCGCAGCGCTCGGTGCTCCTTGCCTCTCTGCACGTGTGCCGCACCGTCTCTACAGAGGCGAGGGCGGTGCTCATGGGGGAGCTCCCGTGGGACTTGGAGGCGAAATACCTCGAGGCGGCCTACTTCCTCCGGAAGGGGCTGCCTGTCCCGTGGGGGCTCCCCGCGATTCGAGGCGAGGAGGTGACCGTGGGTAGGGTCCGGGTGCGTGGGGTTGTGTGGGACGAGTGGGGGCGAGGTGGCGGGTCTGCCCTAAGGGCGCCACCACCCGCCTGTTCGTCCCCGACCCCGCCGTGCCCGCGGAGTTCCTGAGGGGGAGCTGCTTCGGCCTCTGCACGGGATACCTGTTGACGGGGCATGGGTCGCTGAATGAGTTCCTCCACCGGAGGACTTTTTCGGCGGCCCCAGGGTGCCTGTGCGGGGGGGCGGAGGAGACTTCTCCTCATGTCCTGCTGGACTGTCCGCTCTACGCGGAGTGCCGTCACTTGGCCGCTATGGGCGTCCGGCGGGGCGTATTCGTATGCGGGAATTCGTATGCGGAAAATGCAGATGCGCCCTCCTCCATGAAAACCTTCCACCAGAACCAGGTTCATGCGTTCGTTACGTATGATACTTCTATTTCTAAATTAAATGAGGTCAATACTCTATCTCTCCCACTCTATGAATTCGGGAGACCAAGAAATCACATATAAAGGGAGCAACCCAGCAGTTTGGGTAGTTAGTCGTAGACTTCATAGTCAGTAGTCTTCAAGCACTTCAAGCATCAGAGCAGTTCGTTCATTCCAAAAATCTACCACGCAGTCTATCGTTGTCGTCTATCAAAACAATCTATTGAAGTCCCTCTATAAGTCTATTAGTCCACGACGGTCTTCTAATTTTCTATCTACGTTCAAAATCTATAATCGAATTAGTCGCGTCCATACCATAGAACTTAGAAAAGCATCAGTGTACTCGAAAATTGTACGCGTGCCACCGATTCCATCTGCGACCGCCTCTGGCCCACTAGCGAAGGCCCTAAATTTTACGACCGACACCCGCTACCTGAACGACAGGGTCGACACCGAACGAAACCATCAATGTAAGCGAACCACATTTTTCACTCTTTGTACTCGAGCGTTAATAGAATTAGCCAAATTGACTGATTCCAATAAATCAACAGTTAATTACTAACGAGTCACTTCCAAATAATCGGATTATTTCCATAAATTCCCTATGAATCCTTCCTTCCTCCAGCACATCCTCGTTTTACCCTCATCCCGTGCTATTGCGCTAGGCGTAGGCAAGAAAGAGGGAACCACACGTTATATGCCCACGTCCCCTCCGGACGTGACAACTCCTGGTCTGTCGTTCAAAAGTCTGGCTGAGGCGAGGATTCCAGTAGAGGCTTGCCTCCACGAAGCCAAAGTGCTTCCGGACCTCGAGAGTAGACTACGCTTGTCAAGGTTCTGAAATGAAATTTTGCTGGGTTTGCACGCACCGAAAACGGACACATAAAATGGTATAACGTCAGATAGCGATGATGCCTCGGACACGGATGAGCCAGAGTCCGGCCGATCCGTGGCTGACTCGTCCGGTGAAGTACAAGGGCTCAATGGTGATGAAATGGCAAACGAACTGGACACAGAATTAATATTGAACGTTCCTTTGGCAGTGGGCAGAATAAAAGACTGGCTTTCCTGACAATTAAGGATCCGAGCATACACCTGAGCAATCAACACCGGCAAATAAACGTCGTTTATCGATGTAACCGGTGCGCAAGGGAGTGTCCCGGAGCCCGAAATTGGTACGGTCACCAGAACAGATGCAAAGGCCCACGAGCAGAAAGCCCGCCAAGAGAATTCCCGTGCGACCAATGCGGGAAGTCATTCGACTCTCAAATTGGCAAATCTCAACACGAGCGACACGAACACCCTGTGTTGCGAAATCTCAGGCGGGCCCAAGCCATTAACAAAGACGGTAGACCAGGTAGGCAAACCTACGTGTGGACGGCAGAGGAGATACATCTGTTGGGAGAACTGAACGAACGCTTTAAGCATTCTAGGTTCCCCAACAAAGAGATGTTATCCTTCTTCCCTGGTAAAACCACGAAGCAGATACGCGACCGAAGGCGCTTGATTCAAGCGCCCGAGGAAGCTCAACCTGCTCGTGAGTTACAAGAACCGGAGAGGGAAGAAGCGGAAGGTCGTGCAGTCGAAATTTTGAACGTAAGCTCCTCAAGTGACGAACAACAGATCGTATCCGAGCCAGTCGAAAAGCCGGAAAACTCCGACTCTATCGACTCGGACTCGGAACATTACGAAAGCGCGGAGGAGGGTGAACAGACCGCACAAGACATTACCAGATGGCTGAATGCGATGGCCGCAAGCATCAGCTCACTGGAAATACCGGAGGGGAATGCCCTACATACGTTAGGAGAAGAACTCCGGAACGACTGGATCGCTTTGAGAGAGCGACCACACGAATTAGGTATTGCAATTGACGGGCTGATAACCCGTCTAACAAAGACTCTACTACCTGAAGAAAAAAGAGAAATAGCCGAGCAGGCGGCTACAGCAAGAAGACAAGGAGCTAGACCCAGTGCGAGGAGGGCTAAAAGGCCAGCAAATAGTAACAGGAGGAAGCGCTTTGCTTATGCAAGGTGCCAAGACCTGTACAACACTTCCCCAAAAAAACTGGCTGAAATAGCCACGTCAGGGGACTTCTCGTTCGCTGAAATGCGACAGGAGCCACCCAAAGCCGAAAACATAGCTACGCTGTACAACGAGCTATGGGGGAAAGCTGGACCTCAAATAGCCAAGCCACCACACGTCGTAAGCCAAGAGCTCGACGTTGTGTTTAAGCCAATCGATCCCAAAGACATCCGGGATCGAATAACGAAAATAAAATCTGACTCGTCCGCGGGTCTAGACCGCGTTAGGAAGGGTCACCTAACTACCAGAGGTGCACCAGAAGTCCTCGCACTTTTGTTCAATGTTTTGCTTCGGGAGGGAATTTTCCCGTCAGCCTCGAAGCAAAACAGAATAACGCTCATTCCAAAGCAGGGGAAGGACCGAAAAATGTCAGAGATTGGCTGCCAATTACCGTTGGTTCAATGATGGGGAGAATATTCTCATCCATCATAGACACCAGACTACGTGGCTTCGTTAAGCAATCTCACAGGCAAAAAGGATTCACTGCAGAGGATGGCTGCAGCATGAATATCCTGATTCTTAACGAAGCATTAAACACGGCAAAAGGAACCAACGGTGGCGTCATCTCAATACTCGACATATCAAAAGCGTTCGATACAATTCCGCACACAAGCATTACCGGGGCTGATACGCAAGGGGGTCCCAAGACTCATCGGTGAATACATCACCAAGATGTATATAAGCTGCCCGACGTCGATTAGAGCGAGCGACGGTACCGTCGACATCGAGCTCAAGAGAGGAGTGAAGCAGGGTGACCCGCTCTCTCCTCTATTATTCAACATCGTAATCGACGAATTGGTTGAGCGAATAAGTGCCGAAACATATGGAGTGAAGATCGGCGACGAAGGGGCCTCGGCCCTTGCGTTCGCGGATGATCTGGTTCTCCTCGGTCAAGACAAAGATGAGGCGCAAAGGCAACTGGACATAGTGGCAAGCTTCCTAGACAATCTAGGAATGTCTTTATCATCCGCCAAGTCCAGTTCCTTTGAAATAAAAGCCAAATCTAAAACTTGGTGCGTGGAAAATCCTCAGCTACGCGTAAGCGGCGAGGAGATCCCGGGTGTCGATGCGGACGAAGCGCTTAGGTATCTGGGAGTGAATATAGGATCTTGGAAAGGCCTAATAAAAAGCACTGAAGTGCCCACTGTTCTAAGGACAGTGAAAAATGTACGGAGACTAAAACTGAAACCGATCCAGATGATAGATCTCTTGCACACGTATATTATGCCGCGGTTTATCTATTCGCTAACGAATAATAAACCAGCCAAGGGAACGTTGAAAATGCTGGACGATAATATCCGTCGAGAAGTGAAGGAGATTTTCCACCTCACTTCATCGACGGCAAACGGATTTTTTTACACGCCGAAAACCCAAGGAGGCTTAGGCATGATTAAATTCGAGCGTACAGTACAGCTAGGTACGATACTCACTCACTTAAAAATCACGGCAAGTGGTCCCTCTATTGAAATCCCTCCCAAATCAAGGACCCTCTATTGACAGAGGAAAGGGTGCAAAACAGTGTCCGCGAAGCTGCTAAAAAGAGCGCAATCTTCCTGGGCGGAAGACTGCCGGGAAATGATCAGGAATACGATCTCCTGAAGAAGCAGACTTCAAAAAAGATTATTGACCAATAGGCAAGTCTCACCATGCAGGGACATGGAGTAAGAGACTTCGCCAGAGACAAGATTGGCAATCAGTGGTTATCTGACCCAAGCCTTATCAGAGATGGAAGATTCATCGATGCGATAAGGCTTAGGACAAATCGGAGCGTGCATACACACAAAAGCGGCACGGATACGGAGACACGACTCGATTAAAGAGTTCATAGCGAACAAAGTCTCCGTGCGGAACACTGCGTTCATGGAGCCCACCATTAATGAGCTAGGCGAACTAAGGAAGCCGGACTTAGTAATCATAAAAGACCACGAAGTCATTATAGCGGACGTGACTGTAAGATACGAAAAAGACCTAGCACTAGCCGAGGCAGCACGGGAGAAAACCGCTAAGTACCGCGACACGGCAGAGTTTGTTCGTGCAAGAACGAATTCCGCTAAGAGCACAGTGATGCCCATTGTGGTAGACAGCAGAGAGGCTCTACCACAAGACACGCAAAAACAGCAGCGGAGTCTTGGGCTCACTAAAAGTGACCTACTGACAATATCCCTCTTGGCGTTCCGCTCATCGATAGAGATGGCGAACGCCTTTTTAGACTATGACCGACCTTTGGACTAACAAAGGCTAAGTAAGACAAGTCCATGAGCTGTGCATGGACGCAATAAATAATAAGGCTCATAAGCCCGGGCAGCGAAGGCATCAGCGCCAAGAGCTCACCGGTGCAAGTCGTTGAACAGGGCGTTCCATAAAAGATGCGAACTGCTACGGCGGCGGAGCCAGCAAAAACTGAACGGGCACCTTCACGCGGTTTTCCCCGTAAACTTTCCCTCTTCAAGGGAAAGGCTAAGACCCGCAAATTCCTAGCAACTAGCGTTAGGGAACTCCGTTCGCCTAAGTTCTCCAACACCGTCACACAGACCCTCGGCAGAGGAATAGTCCTGACGAAAGGCAGGCTATGTTTTGTTAAGTTTTAATCCCAACAGGGAGGCTTGAACCCTGGAAATCTGTCACGACGCTCTTCCAGGCGTAAGTGACACAGAAGAATAGCCAAATGCCTCGTCATCTAATTAGTGACGCGCATGAATGGATTAACGAGATTCCCACTGTCCCTATCTACTGCCCCCAGGCTGAGGGGGTCCTTGGCTGTGGAATTGGCCCCGTCTTGAGCTCCGCCAACTCCGAGGCACCTGGGGGGACCCCGGCAGTACAAATCCCCCTTGCGTCGGTAAGGCGGAAGGCCGGCGTGTACTTTTAGACCCTGCCAGACTCGTGGGAATAAAATGGAAAATGTAACAACAAAAACTAAAACTGATACGGAAAAGGCAATGACACAAAGCACGTCAACGGACAAGCAAGAGAGAAGAGACGCCGGAAAGTCAATAGCGGCCGCGTTAAGAAGTTCTACCGTGGCGTCGATCGCTTCCGAGGGAGGACGCTCCCAAGGAAGCGTGAAGCGCTCGCGGGAAGAACTCGTTTTCGACAGCGATTCGGCGGGGTCCTCCACACGTGGGGGTTCCTCAAGAAATCCTGCCGCAACACGTAAGAAGGCTGGACCGAAGTCAAAGACGAAGGCCAAAGGCTGGGTTGAGGGGACCTTCCTTAAGCCGGCAAATGAGACCTCTGAGGTGACGGATGTGTCAGCTACACCCGAGGTAATGGATGATGCAGACAGCATTACTGAGGTGACCAGAGTTAACCTCATGGAGGAAGGGCTCGAGAAGGAAGAGGCCGATGACGAGGAACTCGATGATTGGCTCAACCAACGTAGGGACAAGATAGAGAACTACATATTCACAGAGGCCAATAAGATTAACAATACGGCGATCAAAGCTCTGCTCGAGTTTATGTCCGATTATGAGTACAAGATCCGGAGGGAACGACGGATCATAGTACGATGGCGTGCAGTTGTGAGAGCGTATGGGGCAGAAATTGACCTGCTCGAGGAGGAACGTAACCGCCTAAGGACCCGTGAGGAAAAGGCCAAGATGGAGTGCGAGAGGGTACGGGCAGAAGCCGGGAAGAGGGCAGAGGAGGTTGTGAGGCTGCGTGCCGAAGCCTTGACGAGGATGGAGGAGGCCAAAAGGCGGCGGGCAAATGCCATGATGACGAGGATGGAGGAGATCGAGAGAAGCTTGGAGGAGATGTGGATGGAGACACCCCGGCAGTCGTACGCGACTGCCGCCGGGAAAAGTGGTCACACTGGCTCGTCTGGTGGTGCGCAAGCACCATCGGTCGGGCCAGTCACGTTGGGGAGAAAATCTCCCCAACCAAAGACGGTGGCCGTAATAGTGCGGCCCACTGAGAAATCGGACGATCGAGCCGTGGAGGTGGTCCAGAAGGACCTCCTCCGCGAACTCAAAGAGCACCGAAGCCCCCTTAAGGTAGCGTCTGATAGGCAGACACGCAATAAGGGTGTAGTGATCAACGTCGCCTCGAAAGAGGACGCCGAGCTAATCACGAGTGCAGACCTTAGCAGCATGAGCCTCACGGCAGTGATTGCCGCTAAGAGGACACCGTCTTTGACCGTTTACGACGTGGACCCTGAGTTGACCAAGGAAGACCTGAGGGGGGACTTCATTACGAAGAACCTCCTCAGGCACTCGAACGAGGAGGAGGCTGTCCTCTCTGAGGCAGTCTCCTTCGAACACTGTTTTAAGAACAAACAGGGGCTGAATAACTGGATTGTTCAGCTACCCATGAGAAACATGGAAGGAGTCCTCAAGCGAGGGCGTGTGTACCTCGCTTGGGGCTCACATAGGAGCGCCGAGTATCTTAATGTTACTCGGTGCTTCAAGTGTTGTGACTACGGCCACATCGCGAAAAACTGCAGTGCTCCAGACCAGGTCTGTGAGCACTGCGGCTCGAACGACCACTTGCGGAGCGCCTGCCCTGCCACGGCGATAACTAAATGCGTGAACTGCACGCGGAGTCGGCGAAAGGATGTGGCGCATACCGCTAGGAGCAAGCTGTGCCCGGAGTATATCCGGAACGTCGGGTTCTACCGGGCGCAGCTTGACCCCGGCTAGATCGATTTGTGGGCTCGGACATATGTGCAGCGTAGTGCTGCGGTATGTGTTGTGTCGTAACCGTTCCTCGCTTCGGCCAGCGAACGAGACAGTTTTTTGCCTTTAAGTGTTTTTGACTGTGGACATTGTGACATTTTTGTGCGTGTAATCGTCAAGTGTTTTTGTGCTTTCTGTTTTACGCCGAGAGACAATAGACTGTATGTGAGGTGTGGGGTCACAGCCTCACGATGTGACTCTTTCGGCAGGAGGGTTCCCGCAGTCTTAATCCTACGGGATGAAGCTTGTGGAAACCTCGGTGAGCGGCGACACCGCCGTTCCAGCTGGCCTACCACGGCCGTCGAGGCGGGACCCGCAAAGGGTAGTGGCATGATTATGTGCCACGAAGACCCCACCAGTGATCTAAACAGGTACCATGGGGGCTAGGAAGCCACCGACGAGTTGTCGGCCCAGCCAGTGAGGTTGGTCTTGTGGGGGCAGTGGTTAGGCCGCATGCTGGTCAGGAACCGTAAGTGGTTCCGACGTGTGAGTTGCGCACCACCAACTTGGGCAACAGCCTGCAGAGCTGTTAGAGTGTTGGAAAGTGACTCGACGCGACCGGTAGTGCACTGAGCCCGCATTCTCAGAAGCAAACCGGCAGGTACCGATTCTCGGGGCCGCGTTGGTCGCGCGTCTTCTCGACCCCTCACTCAAGGGAGTCGTGTTGGTTAAGGCTTGTAACCAGGTACAGTACATAAAATTACGGATATTAAACTGTCCCTATCTACTCCCCCCAATGTGCGGCGCCTTGTCGGGGCGGGGGGGGCTTGCGTGCCGCGGTGATCCGCGGGGCTATACCGACCGGGGCTTCGGCCCCTGGCAGGTCCAACCATGTCGGGCAGGCCTGCGGTGAGCGGCCAGACTAAGTTCGCACAACCCCGGGGGGCCTCGCGCCGCCCCCGGCTTCCCCGCGCCGTCCTCCCCCTGTGTCTCTGGCGAATGCGTTTAAAGGTACAGCGGAAAACCCGGGAGGCCCCTCCGGATGGGGGGTCAGGCACGCCCGGGGGCCGCGCGGTAGTACCGGGGCCCGGCTCGGGCCTAGCTCCCCCGAGTAGGCTGCCCCGTAGCAACGCGTGTAAAATGCCTGTGTATTGTCCGGCAGGGCCTGGCAGCACCAGGATGCGGACCTGCTGGACGCCAGGTGCTGCACCCGCCGAGGCCATTCGCAGCAAGCCGGTTTCCGGGGGGAGGAACTATCGGTGTGGGAGGGTTGGGGGCGGGAGGTTGGTCCCTGGGTGGGATTTTTGGAGCGAGGAGCCCGGCTCGGCCCCGCTGGCTCGGCCCTTAGGGTAGGGCCGGCGGGTTTGCCAGCTGCGGCCCTCGCCGAGGGTGGGGGGATAGGGTTGTTTTTAGGTTTTCGAGTTGGGGACTCTCGGTCAAAAGTCCCAGATTAATGATTATGTCCGGAATCAAGAAATCATCAAAGGTGCCATCGGACACTGGGCTTCCCGCAGCCCAAACCACTCCTGGAGTGGTGGCGGCGGCGGACGCCGGCGGCGGCTCTGCCGCTTCCGGCTACGGTCGCGTGGAGGAGGAGGCGGTGTGCATGATGCCCCCGCCACGACCCGTCACACCGGGTGAGTCGTTTACGCTGGTAACGCGAGGGGAAAAGAGGCGGAAGAGCGGCTCGAGTGTTGGCTCGGCCGGCGGATCGTCGGCGACGGACTCGTCCGCCTCGGCGAGCAGGCCGGGCCGCCCGGCCCCGAGGTGCGCGAAGGCCTCAGGGAGCTCGAGCCCGAGTGGCGCGGAGCCCGCCAAGAGGCGGAAGGGCGGAGGGGAGGAAGTCGGGTCGGACGACACTGTCGCGGACTCCGACGGAACCCTGTCTAAGGGTGGGGGGTCGCGCGCGTCAGGCCCCCCGGCCGCCCGCGCGGCCCCGGTCGGTCCGGGCGCGTCAGTGGCGGAGATGGGAGACGCGAGCGCGGACACGGACGCGGGCTCCGTGGCGCAGGTAAAGAAGCATGTCCTGTGAAAAAAGATGTCGAAGAAGAAGAAGGCGACCGCTGCTCGCGGGGAGTCCCGGGGGCGCTTGCCGCCCGGGGTGGGGGGCGGGCCCGGCGTCGCGGCCTCGCCCCTGCCGGCGGTCGGCCTTCTGGCCCCGGCCACGGCATTCGGCGGGGAGGGCCCTCCGAGGCAGGTGAGCCTGGTGGACATGATGGCTCGGGCCGAGTGCCTGGCCGGGGAGGTCCGGGTCACCATAGTGGACCCAGCCAGCAAGGTCCAGAAGAGCGTCGCCTCTTCTATCGAGGAGAGGGTAGGGGGGCTGATGTCGCTCTTGGTGGCGGCCAGGCAGCGCGCGTCAGCCCTACAGGGCGAGTGTGGGGCCTGCACTCCGCGAACGAGGCCCTCATTCGGGTGCTCCAGAGGGAGGGGGTGCCTCCGGGTTGTGGCGCTTTGCGCCCCCCGACAGCCGCCCCGGCCGAGCCGAAACGGCCGACGACGTTCGCCGGGGTGGTGGCGTCAGGGCTCCCACCGAGCCCGCTGCCCCCTCCACGCGGTGCGGGGCCTCGTCCGGCCCAGGCGGCGGTGGCGCCACCACGGCGCTCGGGAGCTAGGAGACCGCGTGTTGCCCAACACGCGGTCTTGGTGAAAGCGGTGGAGGGGGCAATGACCCCGGCCGCCGTGAAAGAGAAGTTGAAGGGGCTGGTGAACCCTGGGGAGGCGGCCGTATGTGTTACGGCGGTGAGGACGGTCCAGGGCGGCGTCCTTGTTGAAACGAGGTCCGCAAAGGACCGCGATTTCTTCAGGTAGAGCGAGGCGATTCGTGAGAGGGGACTCTCCGTGACAGCTCCGGAGCCCCCCCGGATGAAGGTGACCGTCCTCGCGGTGCCCGAGGATCAGGCGGAGGAGGCGGTCCTCACCGCCTTGCGCGGCCAGTGCCTCCCCAGCACTGGGGAGGAGGACTTCCGCGCGGCCGTCAGGGTCGCGCGTAAGTTCAAGGGCAACGGCAGGCGGGCGGGTGGCCAGGGGTCCCACTGGGTCCTGGAGGCCACGCGCGAGGTGGCGGCCGCCCTTGTGGCAAAGGGCCGCGTGTTCCTCGGCTGGGATTCGTGCGTGGTCCGGGACTACGTGGAGGCGGACCGGTACTTCCGGTGCTTCGGCTTTGGCCACACCGCCGCCTTCTGCCGTAAGAAGGAGGTGGTGTGCGGCTGGTGCGCCGGTGGCGGCCACCCGGATGCGAGTTGCCCGGAGCGGGAGAAGCCTCCCCGCTGCGTAAACTGCGGGGCGGCCGGACTGGCGGCCAACCATCGTGCGATGGACGGTGCGTGCCCGCTCTACCCGGCGGAGATCGTGCGTGCCAGGGCCGACGCCGTGGAGGGGCGGGCCCGCCTGGCCGCTAGAGTCGATAATGGCTAGCCGGTCCCCCGCGCGGGGGGTCGCCGGCAATTAAGCTGGGGGGTGCGGAGCCCGTTGGGCTCCGCATCCTCCAGCTTAATTGCCGGCGTTCGAGGACCGTGATGGCGGACCTCGGCCGAGTGCTCGTCGAGCGCGGCTACGGTGCCGCCCTCCTGCAGGAACCCTACCTGAGGGCGGGTGGCGTTGTGGCGGGGTTCCCGGCGTGGATGCGGGTTTTCCAGAGCGTCGACGGCAAATCTGCCGTCGTGCTGGCTGATGCCTCGCTGGATGCCGCGGTTGTCGTCTTCCCTGGTGGGGAGGGGGGTGCCACGGTGTGGGTGTTTTCGGTACTTTGTACCTATGCTCGGTGTACTGCCGGCACGGTGAGCCCCTACGCGGCTACCTCCAATATTTGGAGTGGGTGTTTACCCAGCTGCGTGGGGCGCCCGTGTTGGCAGGCATGGATGCGAACGCCGTGTCCCGCCTGTGGCACTCCAAGAACCGCCTCCGGGGCCACGTGAACGAGGTCAGGGGCCGTGAGTTCGAGACCTTCATAGTCAATTGCGACTTGGAGGTCTTGAACGAGCCGTCTCGGGAGTTCACGTTCGACGGGCCTGTGGGCCGGTCGGACATCGACGTCACTCTGGGCAGGGGCGTGGAGGGAGTGTATCGAGTCGGGTGGGAGGTCCTGCACGACCTGGTACACTCGGACCACAACGCCATCGGCGTAACCCTTGCCCGGATGGACGGAGTTGCCGACCGCCCGCTGCCTGTTCGCAGGTGGCGGGCCGTCGACGTGGACTGGGCAGAGTACGGCGCGGCCCTGGCAGGGGCGGCGGTCGCCTTGGATCGCGAGGCGTTGGCCGGAAGTGGGCCCGTTGCCCTCACCGAGGCCGTGACGTCCCTGATTCAGGGCGTTAACGAGGCTCGGCTGGGGGCGGCGGGTGCGCCGCCCCCAGGAGATCCCGCTGGTGGTGCCGGGAGTTCGACTCGGCGAGGCGACTCGCGAGGCGAGCCAGGGCGGCCCTACAGAGGGTGAGGCGGCGGGAGGCTCCTCAGGAGGAGCGGACGGCGCTCCGGATTGCTTATCGCGAGCAATACCAGAGCTATCACCGTCTGCTCCTCGGTAAGAAGGAGGAGGACTGGCGGTCCTTTGTTGGCGAGGTGGGCAACGCCGACCCCTGGGGGGACGTTTATCGGATCCTCAGGGGCCGGCGGGGCCCCGTTGATATCCGTGGCGTTAGGGTGGGGGGTGTGCTTGCCACCTCCTGGGAGGCGAGCGCGCGGGCGCTCCTGGGGCGCTTTCTCCCGCGGCTCCCCGACGGGGACGCCGCCGGGGACGTGGCCCCTGTGGCGCTCGAGCCCCCCGCCCCGGTATCGATCGCTGAGCTGGGACACGCCTTGAGGCGTATGAAGGCTGGCAGCGCGCCTGGGCCAGACGGGATTACCGTCCCCATGGTGCGGGCGCTCGTGACGGTCGCACCGGACCTGGCTCTGGCCATGTACAACGGGTGCTTGGAAGCTGGGGTGTTCCCGCCCCAGTGGAAAATCGCCCGTGTCGTGGCTATCCTGAAGGGTCCTGGGAAGCCGCCCGCCGAGGCTGGGTCTTACAGACCGATCAGCCTGCTGTCGGCCCTTGGGAAGCTGCGGGAGAAGGTGCTGGTGGCGAGGCTGGAGGGCAGGGATGTCCACGGCCTCGCCTACCGGCAATTCGGCTTTAGGGCCGGCATAGGGACCGAGGATGCGTGGCACGCGGCGATGAGGGTGGTCGAGGAGTCCCCCCACCGATACGTGCTTGGCACGTTCGTGGACTTTAAGGGGGCCTTCAACCACCTGAGCTGGGCCACGATGCTCGGGATTCTGGAGGCCGCCGGATGCCCTGAACTGGGCGTCTGGCGGAGCTGCTTCAGCGCCCGTCGAGCGTACATGGCTTCCCGGTACGACCGGGTTGAGCTGAGCGTGGAGCGGGGCTGCCCGCAGGGGTCGATGTCGGGTCCGATTCTTTGGAATCTGGCCCTGGACCCCTTGCTGAGGCGGCTCCGCGACGCGAACATCGAGGCTGTCGCCTACGCCGACGACACGCTCCTGATCTCCTCGGGGGATTCCCGTCTGAGTCTTGAAACTCGGGCGGCGGAGTCCCTCGAGATGGGTAGGGAGTGGGGTGTCGAATCGGGGGTGGCCATTTCCCCGGAGAAGACTGCGTGTATGATTCTCCGGGGAAGGTTCGCGGCCACCAGGAACCCCGGGGTCCTCCTGGACGGCGCCGCGGTGCCGTACAGGGGGGCGGTTAGATACCTGGGCGTCCTTGTGGGTGAGCGGCTCAGTTTTGAGCCCCACCTGCAGGGGGTCCGGGAGAAGACCGCCTCCCTGGTCTGCCAACTGCGGCGGGTGATGCGGCGGGACTGGGGGCTCCGGCGCCGGACCGTTGGGTCCTGGTACCGGGGCCTCTTTTTCCCGTGCGCACTGTATGGCGCCTCCATTTGGGGGGGGCTACGTGAGGGCGAGGGTGACGACAGCGGTGCAGCTCAACAGAGCGCAGCGCTCGGTCCTCCTTGCCTCTCTGCACGTGTGCCGCACCGTCTCTACGGAGGCGATGACGGTGCTCATGGGGGAGCTCCCGTGGGACTTGGAGGCGAAATACCTCGAGGCGGCCTACTTCCTCCGGAAGGGGCTGCCTGTCCCGTGGGGTCTCCCCGCGGTTCGAGGCGAGGTGGTGACCGTGGGTAGGGTCCGGGCGCGTGGGGTCGTGTGGGACGAGTGGAGGGCGAGGTGGCGGGTCTGCCCCAAGGGCGCCACTACCCGCCTGCTCGTCCCCGACCCCGCCGTGCCCGCGGAGCTCCTGAGGGGGAGCTGCTTCGGTCTCTGCACGGGGTCCCTGTTGACGGGTCATGGGTCGCTGAATGAGTTCCTCCATCGGAGGACTCTTTCGGCGGCCCCGGGGTGCCTGTGCGGGGGGGGGGGCGGAGGAGACTTCTCCTCATGTCCTGCTGGACTGTCCGCTCTACGCGGAGCGCCGTGACTTGGCCGCCATGGGCGTCCGGCGGGGCATTAACGGGGCCTGGGAGCTTCGAGGGGTAGTCGACTCCCCCGAGAACGTCCGGGCTCTTAGCAGTTTTGCGGGCTGGGTCTTCGACCTGAGGAGCCAGACCGCGGGAGTGGAGTAGGTGTGAGGGGGGTTTTTAGTAGGTTTTACGCAGGGGAGGGCGCAGGAGGTCGTAGACCCCGGCCCTTTCGGGTCTGGCGCACCCGCTTACCCGAGCTGGCGGACCGGTGCCATGGCTGGTTAGAGCCTATTCCGGAGTGGGCGAAATTGACCCACGAACGTCCGACCAGTGGCGAATACTGGTACCACGGGGGCCGGGGCGCCCGGTGGTGGCTTCGGCCGCCGCCGCCCGGCCATGGACTCGGATTCGGTGTGGCAGTGGTGTGCGGCGTGTGAGTTGCGCGATAATTCACCTCGGGGGCGGCCCTCCGTAGGGAGGTTGGAAAGTACTCCCCCCCTTGCCAAGTGGCCCGCCCGGCCTAACCGCCGGGCGGGGCTTGGTAGCCGCCCCGTCCGGGCTCGTCGCCTCATGCGCGAGCTAACGGAACGTGGCGGTGCGCTGGTCGGACGTGATCCCGACCCCACGCACTTGGGTGCCGCGTCGTATGCCGAGAGGCGGAGACGGCGCGTTACAAACAACAAGGTGATTAAATGTCCTTATCTACTCGCCCGGGGGCCGCGCGGTAGTACCGGGGCCCGGCTCGGGCCTAGCTCCCCCGAGTAGGCTGCCCCGTAGCAACGCGTGTAAAATGCCTGTGTACTGTCCGGCAGGGCCTGGTAGCACCAGGATGCGGGCCTGCTGGACGCCAGGTGCTGCACCCGCCGAGGCCAAACGCAGCAAGCCGGTTTCTGGGGGGAGGAATTATCGGTGTGGGGGGGTTGGGGGCGGGGGGTTGGTCCCTGGGTGGGATTTTTGGAGCGAGGAGCCCGGCTCGGCCGCGCTGGCTCGGCCCTTCTTAGGGTAGGGCCGGCGGGTGCCAGCTGTGGCCCTCGCCGAGGGTGGGGGGTTAGGGGTTATTTTCAGGTGTTCGAGTTGGGGACTCTCGGTCAAAAGTCCCAGATTTATGTTTATGTCCGGTAACAAAAAATCGTTAAAGGTGCCAACGGACACTGGGTTTTCCGCAGCCCAAACCACTCCCGGAGTGGTGGCGGCGACCGACGCCGGCGGCGGATCTGCCGCTTCCGGTGACGGTCGCGTGGAGGAGGAGGCGGTGGGCATGATGCCCCCGCCGCGGCCCGTTACACCGGGTGCCTCGTGTACCCATTACACGCGGGGAAAGAGGCGAAAGAGCGGCTCGGGTGGTGGCTCGGCCGGCGGATCGTCGGCGGCGGACTCGTCCGCCTCGGCGAGCAGGCCGGGCCGCCCGGGCCCGAAGTGTACGAAGGCCTCGGGGAGCTCGAGCCCGAGTGGCGCGGAGCCCGCCAAGAGGCGGCGGGCCTCGGCTGCCGCCGGGGATGAAGCCGGGTCGGATGATACGGTGGCGGATTCCGATGGAACCCTGTCTGAGGGTGGTGGGTCGCTCGCGTCAGGCCCCGTGCAGGCAGAGATGGTGGACGCGAGCGCGGACACGGACGCGGGCTCCGTGGCGCAAGCCAGGAGGCACGTCCTGCGCAAGAAGAAGGGGAAGGGGAAGAGGAAGGCGACCGCTGCTCGCGGGGAGTCCCGGGGGCGCTTGCCGCCCGGGGCGGGGGGCGGGCCCGGCGTCGCGGCCTCGCCCCTGCCGGCGGTCGGCCTTATGGCCCCGGCCACGGCATTCGGCGGGGAGGGCCCTCCGAAGCAGGTGAGCCTCGTGGACCTGGTTGCTCGGGCCGAGTGCCTGGCCGGGGAGGTCCGGGCCACCATGGTGGACCCGGCCAGTAAGGTGCAGAAGAGCGTCGCCTCTTCTATCGAGGAGAGGGTCGGGGGGCTGATGTCCCTCTTGGTGGCGGCCACGCAGCGCGCGTCAGCCCTACAGGGCGAGTGTGGGGGCCTGCGCTCCGCGAACGAGGCCCTCATTCGGGTGCTTCAGAGGGAGGGGGTGCCTCCGGGTCGTGGCGCTTTGCGCCCCCCGACAGCCGCCCCGGCCGAGCCGAAACGGCCGACGACGTTCGCCGGGGCAGTGGCGTCAGGGCTCCCAGCGAGCCCGCTGCCCCCTCCAGGCGGTGCGGGGCCTCGTCCGGTCCAGGCGGCGGTGGCGCCACCACGGCGCTCGGGGGCTAGGAGACCGCGTGTTGCCCAACACGCGGTCTTTGTGAACGCGGCGGAGGGGACAATGACCCCGGCCGCCGTGAAAGAAAAATTGAAGGGGCTGGTGAACCCTGGGGAGGCGGCCGTCTGTGTCACGGCGGTGAGGACTGTCCAGGGCGGCGTCCTTGTTGAAACGAGGTCCGCAAAGGACCTCGAGTTCTTCAGGGAGAGCGAGGCGATACGCGAGGGAGGGCTCTCCGTGACAGCGCCGGAGCCCCCCCGGATGAAGGTGGCCGTCCTCTCGGTGCCCGAGGATCAGGCGGATGAGGCGGTCCTCACCGCCTTGCGCGGCCAGTGCCTTCCCAGCACTGGGGAGGAGGATTTCTGCGCGCCCGTCAGGGTCGTGGGTTGGTTCAGAGATAACGGCAGGCGGGCGGGTGGCCAGGGGTCCCACTGGATCCTGGAGGCCACGCGCGAGGTGGCGGCCGCCCTTGTGGCAAAGGGCCGCGTTTACCTCTGTAAAGAACTCTTTCCGTTCGCTCACTACGTGGGCAGTGAATGCCTTCCTTCGCTCCACTACCGAGTCGACAAGTAAATAATTTGGAACGTCGTTTTCTGTCGGCGAATTAAAATCACATGCGTTTATTCACTATTTCAATCACAACAATTATATATTTTCTCCCATATCTCTCATGACATAATAAATAAAAAAATTCACAGACTTTCTCCCATCTCTTCAACTTTCATAATAAATTATAAAAATTATATTCCTTCTCCCATCTCTCGATTTCATCATTCTTTGGATATAAATTATGACAGTTGTATTTCGCCGATATATTCGCCATCCCAACTCCGGAAGTCAACATACATTATAAAAATTCAATTAAGTCAATCGTGTCTCGTATTTTTGACATAAATGAGACCTATTATAGCCTTTCTCCCAGCTCTCGTCATACGAATATGCACCGACTTGAATGTTCGTGGAGGATCGGCAGAACGTGGTCAAGATGGCCGATCAAACGTCGTCGACCGTTAAATTCGAATGTTAGTGCGCGATCGGGCGAACTCTTGCCAAGATGGCCACTCAAATTCACAGGGTCAACCGATATACGCGAATGTTCTGGATACGATCGGGCGAGATCACGTGTCAAGATGGCCGATCAAACGACGCCGACCGTTAATACGCGAATGTTCTGGATACGATCGGTTGAAATCTTGCCACGATGGCCACTCGAATTCACAGGGTTGACCGGAATACGCGCACACTTTTCCGTCAGTTCCCTTTTTTTTTGATATTTTTATGAAAGTCCCATTCTTTCCGCGATGAACACACGGTCACGTAACATTTGATGGATTCGAAGTACTCACCCTCGTTCGATACAATGCGCGTTACCGGTCTTCCCTTCCACGTGGTCGTCGCCCGGTGCGTCTCGATGCATCACACAGGTGATGGATGATTTCTGCCGCGACCTCGCGACGGGGTAGGCGTGCACCGTTGCAGATCCTCCTGATGTTCGAGACTTTGATGCTCGATCTCCAGCGATTCGACGTATATCCAGGACGTTGACGATGACTCGACGTGTAGTCAAGATGGCCGATCAATCTCGCAGGGTCGACCGGTATACGCTTTGCGTGCTTCAACCGCGCGTCCTCTCTCTCCACGAGTCACGAGAGCTCTGTCCGACGTTCTCCTTCGATCCGGATCTCTCATTTTTCGGATATTGCAGTCAACGCCCTCTTTTACAACTCGGCGCCCGATCGGTGGCTCCGTCATTCACGTGGCAAATCCTACAGGTTCTCCACGACTTTTCGCGCGGCAAATTCAAATGACGAACGCGTCGATTTATAACACTACAACATCCCCCTTTGTTAACGATCGGGCTGTTGCGCAAGAATGTCGATTGTTAACAATACAACGAATAGACATACCTTAATATCAAAACATACAGACTTCGCCTAGCACAGTTCGTAACTTACATTAAAATCGCATCGAAACATTCAAACAACAATCTTCTGAACGTTGCGAAGCTGGAACTCTCAAATCACTTGATTAAACGTGTTCAATAGGCTCATTATAAGGTCTCAAATGAATTCTGTTATAGATCCCTTTTAACTGGTGACCATCTACAAAATCCACTAACCGAAAGGCATTCTGGCCGCAAGCCTTATCCACTTTATACGGACCATAGTAGAGATGAAAAAATTTCGCTGTTACTTTATCCGATGCATTGGAAGGACTAGGTCTGCGTAGTAAGACTAAATCACCCACGTCAACATGAGTTGAAATGGATTTTTGTATTTTTTTTCTGGATTGGAAATTTCGATAAATATTTTCATTGGCTTTAATCATTTTGTTAGCATGTCCCTTTTCAGGAGCTTGTGGAAATTCGAGAACGGTCGCCAATTCATTTTCCGGACTTCGTTTTGTTTGCAGCTCATATGGGGTATACCCCGTGCTACAATGCGTTGTCAAATTCAAAAGTTTCTCAATTCGTGGAACGTATCGGGCCCATTTGCTATGCGCATCCGAACAGAAACACCTGAATAAACGACCCAATTCTCTCATTACCCGCTCCGTCGGATTACTCTGCGGATGTCTAACCGAACAAAAACGAACACGAATCTCATACCGTTCCAGAGTTTGAGTCCATTTCTTCGCCGTGAATTGGGTACCATTATCTGCTAATATGCTTTCCGGTTGTCCTACATCTTTAAAGTATCCTTCTTCTAACTTAGATAATGCAACGTTGGTAGTGGCCTTTTTTATCGGATACAGCTTCACATACTTTGAAAACGCATCCAAGATTACAAAGATAAATTGTGCTCCTGCAATTGATCGAGGCAAGGGACCATAAAAATCGACTGTTACTAATTGACCTGGTCTTTCTGCCGTAACCAGTTGGTATTCACCTTCTAGAGAAAAGTTAAGTGGTTTAATTCTTTGGCACAAATCACAGTGTCTAACATGAATCTTTACGTCGCGCCTCATACCCTTCCAAACGAAATATCCACACAGATAATTTAAGGGTTTCGCGATTCCGGGATGTCCCAGAACATCGTGGACGTACTCAACGATCTCTGCCACTAAAACCCCAGGTAAAACAATTACCCATTTTTGTGTTGTTGTTTGGTATTGGAATAACACGTTATTCTTTAGTTGGTAATTATCCTCGAGACGTCCAGTAGCCACTTCTCTTATAATCGTGCTTTTTTTTCGTCTAAAACTTGAAATTTAGCTAAATTACCCAAATCATCTAGAAGATCCTTAGTGGGGGGCCTGATCCGATAAACCCATAAAGCATGACGTTAATTCGATAACTTTACAATTCTTATTTTCAATAGGTAGCTGAGAGACCAGAGACGGCAGTTGTAGACGTGGCGTTGTTTCGCTTTCAAATTTCCCGCTAGGATTACGACTAAAAAAATCCGCGACGGTGTTGTCCTTTCCGACACAGTAATGAACCTCATAAGTATATTGTTGGAGTATTAGGCACCATCGCTTTAGCCGAGGCGTGTGAAATTCCGTGGTATTTAGAAAAGTTAGTCCCTTATGATCAGTGATTATTTGAAATTTCTGACCAATTAGATAACGACGACACTTTTCAACTGAATAGACGATCGCCAATAATTCTTTTTCCGTGGTTCCATAATGTTTTTCCGCTGGATTCAAACACCTGCTTACTAAAGATACTATACGCTTGTCTTGACCCTCTTCTTGAAATAAAACCCCACTAATCCCCTTATCCGACGCATCGGTCTGTAATTTAAAAGTAAGTTGTGGGTTAATATGGTGTAGCATAACTGCATTCGCGAAATTCTCTTTCAAATCAATAAAGGCTTGTTCATGTTTCGTTGTCCAAATCCATGGTTCTTTAATTGTCAGTAATGATCGAAAAGGTTCAATGAAGGTTGCATGCTGAATACTAAATTGCCTGTAATATGTGCAAACACCGATAAACTGCTGAAGTTGCTTATTATTTTGGGGTACCGCAAAGTTCCGAATTATCATTAACCTGTCTGGGTCTAGACGAATACCGTCTACGGATAAAATAAACCCTAAAAACTGTACTGACGATCGACAGAATAACGATTTACTCAACCCCAATGTGAAATTATTTTCTTGAAGCGCACCGAATACCTGTTCCACATGTTGCAAATGTTCTTTCCACGACGTGGATGTTATTAATAGGTCATCGATGTATATTGTAAGAAACGGATCGAAGTTCCTATCAAAAGCATAACTCAACGCTCTGATGAATCCACTTCCAGCGGTTTTCAAACCGAAAGGAATGCGGCAAAATTGATACAATGTCGTGCCATACAAAAAAGCAGTATATGGACGCGACGATCGCTGCAAGGAGATCTGCCAATAACCGTTTGCTAAATCTGCGGTTGTCGTTATGCGGACTCCATGGTATTTTTGGGTGAGTTCGTCAATCCTTGGTGGAGATTCATTGTCTGACTCGATTGCATTATTCAAAAAGCGTGCATCCAAGCAAATACGCAATCGGCCATCCTTCTTTCTCACGATTCGAAGTGGATTACAAAAAGAGCTATTGGATCTTTCGATAACGCCCTGTTGCAACATCGCATCTAACTCAGCCTGTACTGCATCTCTTAAATCATATGGAACCGGATACGACTTCTTCACTATAGCGTTAGGTTGTTTCAATTTAATGCTATGTTGATATTGACCAGCTGGAATCGTTTTTACCGTGAATAGACGTTGGTATTTCATCACAGTGTTCGCTAATTCAGAACGTTGTTCGTCCGACAATGTAGGGATGGCAAATATCATTTGTCGCACATCCTCATTAAACTGCTCATTTTCACCCTTTACATACAAGCGGCATGAACTCACCTCACTCGATTCCTCTAATTCGCATTCATTTTCATCAAAATTACCCATGCTAATAGGATCATTGCTTTTATTAATCGGTATCAAATCCAAATCTTTTAATTCATTTGAACTAATGGTACTCGGCGCATTAGAGATTTGCACACTCACACAATCCCCATTCGCACCCAGGTCTGTTTGTTCTGGCTCGTTATCCTTTGGACTTGGTGGTCGGTCGAATTGCGCACTCGTGGAATTGACATTTATTACCTGAATAACCATTGTCTCGTCTCCTTTGTAAGTGTTGATCTTATCCTCAACCATTTTGTCGAAAAAGACGAGATCTTCCGAAATCACCTTTTCCTTGATTTTGAGCATCGTAGTGACATAATCTATGACCACTCGATTAGCATAAAACCAATCACTTCCCAAAATAACGGGTGTTGAGAGATAAGGAACAACCAGGAGAATTGACAAGATTGACATATCATCGATTGAAAGTGACAATTGTACTTGTTTCTGTACTTTTGTCGGCCTTTTGCGTATAGCGGTAGTGACTACTAGGTTCGTTACCGGGAATTCTTGCAACACGAAATATTTTTTCAGGTACAAATATAACTCCTCCGAAATACATGATACTTGACTACCAGAATCGACAAGAGCTGAAATTGGTATGTCCATGATATTGCAGAGCAATCGTGGACATTGCCGATTAAACGGATCAGGTTGATTTGTTACTTCGTGATCTTTTATAAGGTCTTCCACGAGTTCTTCGAGTACATCGGATCCTAGGTGCGATGGATGAATATCATTACACATCGCACCGCTAATCAGTTTAAAGACCCTGAAGTACCTGGCTGGCTTGATTCGTCCAAATTTATTGTCGAAATAGGAGGTGGTATGTGAGGATGCGGAAGGATCCTTGACCCTTGTTCCATTGGTAAAGCGGTTTCAGCTTGTGCCTGCATTTGAAATGGGGCGTCCATTTGGACTGCCACCTTCGACACTTCTTTGCGGCCATAGTCGCTATTTGGAACGGTTCCTTTTCCTCCAAAACCGCGCGCGGATCTACTATCTGCCTACATCCCCCTAGACCTCTCAACGTCCTGATTTCTATTTCTCGAGTCCGTATTTGGCAAATTCCCCGCACTACCGCCCCATGGTAATCCTCGTTTAAATCGCTCCCGATCCTCGTTTGCTCGATCTAACAGCGATAAAGCCTGTGAAACTGCATTCGTGTCCGAAAAATCAACGCTAATCATGGCTTCCCTGATTCTCAGCGGAAAACCTTGCATGATGGTATAATTTGCTTCATAGGTATCCAATGGCGGGGTAATATACTTGGCCGATGTAATCTGTTGTAGGAAGTAACTCTGTAGCGTCCCCCCATTCGGATTATACTTTCGATTACTCCACTGACCCTTGAAATGGACTCTAATTGGAATTGAATAAAATTCTTTTAAAAATTGTTCTTTAAATATCTCAAAATTGGTGCATAGAGCGCGTTGAGCTTCGAACCAAATTCGCGACCTTCCTTTCAATGCATTTTCAATTACGAGCATCTGCATATCCGCTTCAATGCGTTTCATCTGAAAAAATCTTGCGAGATGTTCCAGAAATTCTGTCGGGTGCTGGACAGATTCGTCCCTAAATTTCGGAATTGGCACATCTAACTTCAACGATTGAAACCCTCTAACAAGCCCATTGAACATACCTAGATTTTGCTGAGCCTCAACGGCCGGTGGCGTTCCTGCAGCAACCGCTGCTTTCAACACCTTTATCGCCCTCTCCTGTCGCTCAGTTGCTGCTCTTAATTTTTTCAGTTCCTCTGCCATGAGATTTCCTTCAGACAACTTTTGGCGTAGTTCTTTGAGTTCCAGCTTTTCAGCATTCATTCGCATCCTTTCGTCACGCAACTGTTTTCGCTCATCCGCCATACCTAGAGATTCATCAATATTAATACGCTTTTTCATTGATGTTGAAATCGGGAGTGTTCGTTTTGCCTTAACCGTATTTTGTTCCCGGGAGGGGGATATCGGGGTATTCCCCGTCTCCGGTGTACGCGGTGGCGTTCGTGATAACGACATTTTCGGTAAACAGTAAAATTCAAAAATTTAGATAAGCAATTTCGTAATTTCATCAATTTGTCACTCAACTGAAACGCAAACAAAATCTTTCGGACGACACGGATTATAAATTCTCTGATATCAATTAACAATCTCAATTTATTTTATTTTATTTACTGTATTTCCCAAACTCGAATTAAAATGTGATATTTCCAAATCTTGCTATTTTTCTTTATATTGGCATGATATTTCAATATTCTCATGCCCCACGTTGGGCGCCATTTTGTAAAGAACTCTTTCCGTTCGCTCACTACGTAGGCAGTGAATGCCTTCCTTCGCTCCACTACCGAGTCGACAAGTAAATAATTTGGAACGTCGTTTTCTGTAGGCGAAATAAAATCACATGTGTTTATTCACTATTCCAATCACAACAATTATATGTTTTCTCCCATATCTCTCATGACATAATAAATCAAAAAATTCACAGTCTTTCTCCCATCTCTTCAACTTTCATAATAAATTATAACAATTATATTCCTTCTCCCATCTCTCGATTTCAACTGTCACGGTCCCACACGATTCCTATTCCCAAACCCAGTCTCACGCCCTCATATCAACCGTTTCCCACAGCTCTCACCTAAACCTAATCCTCCTTCCTAGAAACCCTCAGCAGAAACCAAATCTTCCTTCCTAGAAATCCTCATCAGCAATCGTCTCTCTCCTCTCTCATCTGAGTCCCATTGTTCCCGAGCCCACGCGCTTCTCGCGCGTGGCATCCCCTCCACCTTCTTAAGGCCCCTCCACTCAGCCACGCTTCCTCCCGCTGGACCGAGAGCCAGCAGTCCATCCTAAAACCTCGAACAACAACGTGCACTCCCTTGCCAAGTCGAATTAGGAATAAAAGATCCAAATCAGAATAGTCCGTGTCTGAGTCAATCGTCTCCCACGAAATCCTCAATCATCCGCTCGACCATCACAAATTGGTGTCAGAAGTGGGATTCGCGAAACGCCCCTCTCGCGTCTCAAAAGTTCACGAAAGAAAAAAAGTGAAAAACAAAAACTCAGTGGGCCTGATCAACCCGCTCAAAGTTTTATAAAAAAAAAACATCTTAGACGCTCCGCACGCAATCTACACGCTCAACGTTCAAACGAGACACACAGGCGAGACGAAAAACAAAAGGCACTCACTAACTTACTCACGGAACGTAAAAAGGAACTTACTCAATCACACGGACGGTAGGAAGGGAATAACTGGACTCAAGGCGTTTTTATGAAATTATTCCTTCTCATCACGGCACTGTAAGTAATTTTGAAACTCACTTTTTTTCTCTATTAGTCTCAAGCCCTCCTCTAAGAGTGGCAATGAAATACGTTTTTCCCCACACATTAAAATGTATGTAAGCATCCGACATCGCCAGAACTCATGTGATACATGAACGTATATCGCTAGATTGTCACATCGATAAAACTCAATATGTGCGTATTGACAACGCAATACGCTATTTATTATTTCTTTTTCGCTTCCTACCGCTCTCACACTCACTCATGCACACAATAAGCGCACAAACACACGCGTAGCCAAACTTTGTCGTCTCTGCGTCCTCTTCGCCTTTTAATTTGCATAGGAAACAATTTGTAAAATTTGAAAAATGAAATTTTATAAACTTTAAACGTTTTGAAGGAAGAAAACTTTTCATACATTATAAAATTTAAGAATAAAAAAAAAACAAGAAAATTGAAAACTTCAAACGCTCAACATTCGAAAAATAAAGTTTTGCAAACTCGAAATATTTTTAAGGAGAACAAAATGTTGACATATTATAAATATGTGAAAAAAGAGAAGCACGAAAACTGAAAACAGCTCAAATCTATAAAATCCGAAAATCAAAATTTATTTACACATTATAAACCTTTGTAAAAAAAAAAAAAAAACGAAAATTGAGAACTTTTCAAACTTGTGAAACCCGGAAATTGCAATTTTGCAAACTTTAAATATTTCAAGAGAAACAAAATGTTATAAATTTTAAATACCTCGAAGGAAACAACATTTTTATACATTATAAGTATATGAAAAAAAAAAAAAATGTCTTAAACCGTACAACCCGAAAAATGAAATGTAACGAACTCTAAAATAAAAACGAGAAAAGAAATTCTTCGAAGAAAACAAAACGGTCCACACATAATAAATATTTGAGGAAAAACGGAGGAAAAACAGAAACTGAAAACCTTTGAAACTCGCAATATTCGAAAAAAATTTTAAAGCTTTAGATTTTTCGAAATTGACATTTTTTTTTACACACTATAAACATTCATAAACAGAAGGAAAATCGAAAATTTTCTAAACTTCCAATATTCGAAAAATAACATTTTAATATTTAAAATGTTGTGCCCTCAAAAGACAGGAATTTTCATATTGCTAACGCATGAGGTTCAAAGACCCCAAGCGACGATATCGAGCGCGATATTTCACAAGCCCGATATTCCGCTCGACTCAGCCGGAAAAGCGCTGAATCGCAATCGAACGAATCGAACGTTCTCGAACGATTGGTTGCGAAAACCCGAGTTAACAATTAGCCGAAAGATTCAATCGGAAGGCAGTCTTCGGCCAGAAGCCGAGGAGGTCGGTCTCAAGGCATAAAAAAGAATTGTAATATTGTTGCCTAATTTTAAATAAAATATAAGCTGTTGAAGTTGCAATATCCCGAGTTGGAGATTGACTCGGAACGGGAAAAGTCCCCACATACCCTCGCCCTCGAGCATCCGACAACCCACGGTGTCAACTTACTCGAGAGCGAATTTCCGTGCTCTTCGCGCATCATCAGAAGCCGGGGCACAACATTGGTGGCAGCGGTGGGATTCCCGCAATTGGGGATACCGCAACCTTGCATTGCACAACTTCAAAAAAAAAAAGAAGAAGGAAACATCCTATCCAACGTACAAAATAAACTGAACGCAGCAAGTGCTGAAAAGGAGGTCAACGAGTAACCCGATCGACGACCGTCGAACCCGACAAATAAAAAGAAAACGTGCGGCGTAAGCAAACGCCCGAGTCAACCGTACAGAGCTGTCCAAAAGCAACCAGATCCCGAGGATCATCGATACCAGACCGACCCCAGGACGAAGACTCACCAAATACCTTCTACAACGGAACAACAGAGCGCACGAGAACAACAAACCAAAGCAACACGACAACAGGGAACAACACTGGCAATTTCCTGCCAAACAGCTACAAGAACGAGGTCAACATCTTGTGAACAACCGACTACGAAGCATCGATCAACATGAGGCGCATCATCGTACTGTAAGTGACGGAACATTTATCAAAAAACACCCTCCAAAGCCAAACAATTAAACATTAATGTCAAACGAAGACGAGCGTCGTAAATTATACCGATTACCGGGTCACAACAAATTATCGCGTTCATTAAATTCAATTTTCGACGAACTCATTGCAAGAGATCGTCCTGAGAAACAAAGAGTCGAACAAGAACTACAGGAACCTAGGAAAAAGCGATTTCGATCCGCAACAAGTTCAGACGAAAGCCCAAATTCACAAAATTCCTCAAATAGGCCGACAGCTGCGAAACGTACCAAAATTCGATCCACAGCAGATCGAACCGTCCATTTTTCTGATCAATCTCCAGAAAATATAGACACTAGGCGTGGTCGCGAAATAGAAATTCAAGAATTTTCCCTACTCCAACTTAATTCAGATAACATGGCACAAGAAAATGCTTTCATGACCCTAAAGGAGGCGCGAAGCCTCATTTCCCGATTTGATGGCGAAAAACCTGAAGAAGTCGACGATATAATTGAAGCATTCGGTTATGCAAACGCGTGCGTTGCAGCAGCCGATAGACATTCCCTTTTACAATCCGTGTTAGCAACAAAAGTAGTAGGAAAAGCGCGAAAAGATACCCGATATAAAGAAATAGAATCGTACGAACAATTTAAAGAAGAAATGACAGCATTATATGGAACGCGACGTACAGTAGCCGCGTTACAGGTCGATTTTAATACGTGCAAGCAAAAATACAATGAGAGCGTGTTAGCATACGGTCAACGACTCGAGGCCATAATGATGGAATTAATCGAAGCCAGCACAACTGAAGCAAGATCGCCTGCGGAAAAAAGAACAATAGAGACATATGTAAGGCAATTAGCCCTATACAACTTCGAAAGAGGACTTCGAAGGGAATACCAAGTCATCGTAAAGGCTCGAGGATTTAAGGATCTCGGATCAGCCCTTAAAGGAGCAATGGAAGAGGAAAAATCGCTACAAGGAGGCGAATCTATAAACAAACAGACTCATCTGGAAAAACGACCGCCGATGACGTGCAATAAATGTCACAAAATGGGACATTTAGCGAAGGATTGCCGATCCAACACATCGTCTTACGGACGATACAGTCTACCAGCTCCATCGAAAAGCGTGCAACAATTCAACATTACTTGCAATTACTGCAAGAAACCGGGACACGCGTACAAGGATTGCCGAAAAAGGAATTGGCAACAAGGACAAGGAAACGGATACCGACAGGCACCGGGAACCGGGTATCATCAAAATCATCAAACGAATTATCAGCAGGGCCAAGGAACCAGCTACTACAACAAGAGTGGGCCCCCAGGGCGCCCAAATCAGTATCACTGGAACGCAAATAAAAATAGGCCAAAAGAAGACAGACCGAAGGAAGAAAATCGCAACGACAGCGAAAAGAAAAAAACAATTGGATCATTTTCGCTCGATATGGTAACGGCAACAAACGTAAACAGGCCAAGAGAATATAACTGCAACGACAGAGAAAACAGGAAAACAATTAGGTCATTTTCGCTCGATATGGCAACGACATCGAGCGGAGACAAAAACTGCAACGTCAGGAAAATAACCGAAGCATCGAATACAGGTCCGTCCAAAAGAAAAAATACAAGGAAGAAAATAAAATCGTACTGGATAACGACGATCAATTCTGGAGGAGCCGCTAGCGACTTCCACATCGCGTCTCCCCAGGCTAAAGACAAAATCTTCACGTTGAAAGGAGACACCGGAGCACAATGTAGTCTCATAAAAAAGAGTGTATTAAAAAAGGACACAGAAATAATAGAAGAAACGATCGAACTCAAAGGAATCGGAGGAAAAAAATTCTACGCACTGTGTAAAATTATGCTCGTGCTAGAAACACCCGCAGTAAACGTAGAACACGGATTCTACGTAATAGATGACACAGTACCACTGGAAGTAGACGGAATAATGGGTTTGGACTTCATGAGAGAGCACAATGTCGACATCCTAAGCGGAAGACATATTAAAATATACGGACATCCGATCCCCATGCTGGACGGAACGAATAAAATTAAACTACCTCCCAGAACAGAGCAAATGCTATACGCAAAAACATTGACGGCAAAAATAGGCTGTGTCGCAGCAAAACAACTGCGACCAGGAGTAAAGATAGGCGGATGTTACGTCCGCCCAGAAGGACATTCCTGCCTCATAGTAGTGCGAAACTCAAACAATGAAGAAATCGAAATAGAAAGGCCAACCGTGCAAATTGAAGAAATTAAAGAAGAACAGCCAACCGAAGAAAAGGAAATAAGTGCTGTAACGATCAAAGAAAAATTAAGAAGAAAAAACAAAATATGGGAAGAAATCAAAAGAGATTCGAACTTAAACCCAGAAGAAGAAAAATTCCTACGCGAATTTGCTGACGCATACGCTGACGTCTTCCATTTGGAGGAAGAGTCGCTTGGGTGCACCGCTATAGTGGAGCACCGCATAAGCGTACGATCAGGGACAATGCCAATAAAAATTCGTCCATATCGATTACCAGAAGTCCACAAGCAAGAAGTTATGGCGCAGACAAAAGAGATGCTAAAAAACGAAATAATTCGACCGAGCAAGAGCCCATGGAACGCTCCTCTACTCGTCGTTCCAAAAAAGCCTGACGCCAACGGAAAAATACGCAAGAGAGTGGTAGTAGACTTCCGAAAACTCAACGAAGCAACGGAAGGAGACTCGTATCCATTGCCTAATATTACCGAAATATTGGACCAATTGGGACGAGCAAAATACTTCACGACTCTCGATTTGGCATCGGGATTTCATCAAATCCCAATGGCCGAAAAAGACAAGGAGAAAACCGCTTTCTCCACTCCTCTTGGACATTACGAGTACAACCGAATGCCATTTGGATTAAAAAACGCCCCACCAACCTTTCAAAGGCTGATGGATGCTGTGCTTGCTGGATTACAAGGACTAAAATGCTACGTATATCTCGACGATATAGTAGTATATGGATCATCGTTCGAAGAACATAACAAACGGCTGACAGAAGTATTCGATCGACTGAGAGAAGCCCAATTAAAGGTTCAACCTAGGAAATGTCGATTTCTGCGAAAAGAAACCCAGTACTTGGGACACATTATTACCGAAGTAGGAGTAAAACCGGATCCAGAAAAAATAGAGGCTGTACAACGATTTCCAGCCCCAAAAAACGTAAAAGAGGTTCAATCATTTCTGGGACTAGCCGGATATTACCGAAAATTCATACAGGATTTTTCAAAACTTTCAAAGCCGTTAACAGAACTGATTAAGAAAGAAAACAAATTCATTTGGGACGAAAACTGCGAACAAGCTTTCCAAAAATTGAAGGAAACTCTCAGCACTGCACCGATCCTGCAGTATCCGGATTTCGAGAAACCCTTCGTGGTGACAACTGATGCCTCTGACAAGGCAATCGGCGCGATCTTATCGCAAGGAAAAATCGGAGAAGATCTACCCGTCTGTTACGCGAGTCGTACTCTGAACAAGGCAGAAACGAATTATTCAACAACGGAGAAGGAAATGCTAGCAATAATCTGGGCAGTAGCGCAATTCCGACCATATATATATGGAACAAAATTCACCATCGTGACGGATGATAAGCCCCTCACATGGCTTTTCAACGTAAAAGATCCAGGATCACGACTGATGCGCTGCAGAATAAAAATAGAGGAATTCAACTATACCATCGAGTATAAGGCTGGCAAGAAGAATACAAATGTGGATGCTTTAAGCCGTTTGTATGTGTTGATGCTGACGCGGCAAGAACCCGAGACGGTGGTACGTCACAAGGACGCCGAGAAGCGTGGTAGAGGAAGGCCGCGGAAGGCCCCCCGCTCCGCGCCACCGCCGCCAGCATCAACAGACCCGAGCCAGCATGGCCGTGGTCAGCTGGTCCCGCGAGCACGTGGCCTGCCGAAAAAAACAATGCAGCCCGCTAGAGAGGAACGCCCACACAAGGCGACAGAGGCCCGCGCGAGCGAGAACGGACCGCCACTCCCACCAGTGGAGGCGGACCAGGCAGCAGGCCCGAGCGAAAAAGAGAAGGAAATAGAAAAAGACTCAAGCGCAAGCGAGACAACAAGCGATAGCGAGACAGAGACGGAAATAGGAGATCGAGAGTGCCCGAGTGAAGAGGAGCGAGGTACGATTCTGCAAGAATACCACGACGCCCCTCTCGGAGGCTATCCAGGCGAAAAAAGGATGAAACAACGAATAAAGATAAAGTATAGCTGGCCTGAAATGAATAACGAAATAAAAAACTACGTAAAATCATGCGACAAATGCCAGAAAAATAAAATCTCGCGACGCAAGCATGCCCCCATGACTATTACCGACACACCCAAGACACCATTCGTCAAATGTGCAGTCGATATAGTAGGTCCCTTACCCGAGAATAAATACATCCTGACTTTTCAAGACGCATTATCCAAGTATAGCGCAGCTATACCGCTAAAAACGCAAGAAGCCAAGGAAGTAGCCAAAGGATTTGCAACTCAAATTGTTTGCAAGTACGGCACTCCGAAAGAATTATTGTCCGACCAAGGAACGAATTTTCTGAGCGAAACATTCAAGGAGATGTGCCAGTTATTCCGAATTAAAATGATTCAAACGACAGCATACCATCCCCAATCAAACGAAGCATTGGAGCGTTCACACCGAACTCTCGCAGAATATCTGAAATGTTTCATAAAAGAGGATCAAACGGATTGGGATGAGTGGTTGCCATACGCGATGTTCACCTACAATACCACCCCGCACACAGCAACAGGTTTCACTCCATACGAGTTGGTGTTTGGTAAGGTAGCCGATTTACCGACGGCGCTCAAAGAAGCACCACGAAAGACGTACTCATACGACGATTATGTCTCCGAGTTACGCGAACGGCTCCGAGCCACATGGCACGTGGCGAAAGAACGATTGGAAAAAGGAAAGGAAAGGGTAAAAGAAGGGCATGATATCGCCGCTGGTACGGTGGAGTACCGCCCCGGCGACCGAGTCCTCCTCCACGACACTACTGTACGCCGAGGCCGATCAGCAAAGCTTTCCCCCAAGTGGACAGGGCCCTACACAGTACGGAACAAAGACTCCGACGTGAACTACACTATCGGCCGTGGACGCAAGGCTGTACGGGTACATGTAGACCGCATCAAGCCCTACATTACCCACTAACCGATAGAGTAGATACATTATCGCGGGGCCAGCGAGGCCGAACCGCGAGGTACCCCCGCCACTCGCTCCCAAGTGAGAAGTAGGTGGCAAGCACCACCATTGGTGCACGCCCGAGCGGCCAACGTCACGCGACGGATTCGCGTACGGGTGGCGAGCTGCCACCTGTTCAACAAAAAAAAAATAGAAATAAAAATAAAACGAAATCATAAAATAGAAGAAAATGAAATACAGTGATAAAAATAAAAGAATAAATAAATAAATGAACTAATATGAAATGAAATGGAAAGATAAAGTAAATAAAACAAAATAAAATAACGTTCAAATGAAAGAAAGAATCTATAACAAAAATAAGCGAATGAAATAGTCGAAAAGAGAGAATAAATAAATTAAATAAAATTTACAAGAGGAACAATAGTCAGAGCTCTAGATTTCTAAAGAAACAAAACGAATAATAAATTAAAAAATACAAAAATGGCGTATAGATATATAAATGAAAAATCCAATGAGAGCAAGAGTTTAAAAAATAAAAAATAAAAAAAAAATATATATATATATATATATATATATATATATATATATATATTGAATACTATGCAAATAAATTTTTCGAGTGAATACAAAAAGAAAATAATAAATAAAAAGGATAATAATAATTAAACAAAGAGAGGAAAATGAAAGGAAAAACAAATATAAACTAAATTTTTCGCATATGGTTACATTCCAAGTTAAACAAAAAAAAGAAAGAAAGAGAATAGAGAGAGAAGAAATCGCAATGTAAAAAAAGGAAGAAAAGTATTGCACCTAGAAATAGGGAAACGAGCAAGAAAAATTTATTGAAAATAAAAAGACAAACCCTTTTTGCAGGTTATTAATCTCAACAGTTAGGATGACAGAAGGGACTAACGAAAGAAAGGAAAATGCAGAATCACGATTCAGGAAATGTGGAAACTGGTAATCCGCATGGATCTTCTACCAATAGCAAATAGAAAAAAGAGTATTAGGGAAAAGTTGGAAAAGCTATTAAAATTATGTCAAACGATGCCAGAGGACAAGCTATGTTCTCTCATAACGAGCTCTTTCGAAAACATGAAAGGAAAAATAGATTCTGAAATGCAGTCCATTTATGATATTACCGGCACAAAAGGTAGAATAAATAAAAGAGGATTAATAGACGGATTAGGATCCATCATAAAATCGATAACAGGTAACTTAGATGCGAATGACGCTGCGAACATCGAACGGCAAATTACAGCGATAACGAAAAAACAAGAAACAACAGAAGATGCGTTAAAAGAAAATTTGCAAATCCAGCAAATTACACTGGAAATGTTCAATCGCACAACGAATCGCCTCGCGGCAAACGAGGAAACACTAAGCCGTTTAGTAAATAATTTACACCATGGAGTGCAAAATCTCGTAATGGATATTTTAACACGTCAACAATTGGACGAGAAATTAACAACCATTTGCGTAATAATCGAATCCTTACCAAACGATATACGTCAATTATCTAACTTTTTAGTAGGCTTGCCAAAAGGAATCGTTAATCCTACAATATTGCCGCCTAGACAACTCTACGCGTATCTAATAGAAGCATTACCAAATCTACCAAAAGGACTGAATTTTCCGACAAAAATACGTCCAGAAAAAATTAACGAATTACTGGAAATTTCTGAATTAGGCGCATATAGTATTCAGAATACCCTCACCGTTGTGATAAAAATCCCATTAATCAACAACAACGAGTTCAATGTGAATAAAGTTTATCCTCTACCCGTAAGAGTAGAAAAAGACACGTTTCGGTTCATAGAAACGACTGTAAAAAATGTTATAATTGATCGAGAGCGTCGAGAATATCTGTCATTCTCAGAAAACGAATTATCCAAATGTAAACGACAAAATTATCAATATTACTGTCATCCGAAAAACGCGAGACAAATAATACGATCAGGAGTGTCATGCGAACTGTCGATATTTTTAGGAAAAGACCCCGAAAAAGCGAATTGTACACATCGTTTAGTTAAATTAGAAAATTCTTTGGTCATTGCTCTAGAACAAGAAGGGCAATGGATATATGTAGCCCCAGAGACAATAGCTCTCACGATAAACTATAAAAACTCTGCGACGACTCATGCAACAATTACTGGAACAGGATTATTGGCTTTGGATGGGAAATGTTCCGTCACCTCCATAGATTTTAAGATTGAAAATTTGAAGGAAACTGTACACGAAAAATTCCTACAATTTTTACCGCCATTCAACCTATCTTTTCTGACTACAGAAAACGAAATACCTCAACCTTTAATATTGGAAAATATTCCTCATACGATAATCAATGATCCATACGAAGTTAACAAAATTGGCGAACGAATCGAAATATTGAAAACAAAATTAAACAAAAATTACGATCATGTGACAACACAGAGTCACATCATAGGGAATTATGCCCTCAGCGGAATTATTCCCTTCGCAATGATTATATCGTATTTCGGAATTAAAGCGTTGCAACGGCGACGTTTAAATGCTACATCGCCGAACGACGACCTTGCTGACGTAGCTCCGGCCAGACCGCGAGCTGCCAAACGCAAGGCAACAGCTGACTCACAAAACACGCGAGTCATATTCACGCGAAATGCACCTCGCACACGCACAACGTAAATGTGTATGAAAAAAAAAGAAAATCGAAATATTAAAAAAAAAGGGGTATATAATATAATATTAGAAAGGCACTTGTACCTTCATAATCTATTGTATTATTGTAAGCCGAGAGACGACCGAGAGACAAAACTTGCCAAAGCTATAAAAAAAAAAAAAAAAAAAAAAAAAAAAATGTATTATATCGCCGAAATTGGGAATTTCGTCTTCCCAAGGTGGAGGAATGTTGTGCCCTCAAAAGACAGGAATTTTCATATTGCTAACGCATGAGGTTCAAAGACCCCAAGCGACGATATCGAGCGCGATATTTCACAAGCCCGATATTCCGCTCGACTCAGCCGGAAAAGCGCTAAATCGCAATCGAACGAATCGAACGTTCTCGAACGATTGGTTGCGAAAACCCGAGTTAACAATTAGCCGAAAGATTCAATCGGAAGGCAGTCTTCGGCCAGAAGCCGAGGAGGTCGGTCTCAAGGCATAAAAAAGAATTGTAATATTGTTGCCTAATTTTAAATAAAATATAAGTTGTTGAAGTTGCAATATCCCGAGTTGGAGATTTACTCGGAACGGGAAAAGTCCCCACATACCCTCGCCCTCGAGCATCCGACAACCCACGGTGTCAACTTACTCGAGAGCGAATTTCCGTGCTCTTCGCGCATCATCAGAAGCCGGGGCACAACAAAAATAAAAAACGAAATTTTTACGTATTATAAATATTCGAACGGAAACTGAAAAATTGAAAAGTTTCCAAGCTTCTAGGATCTAAAAATAAAATTTTTGCAAACATATCAAGCTTTTCGTATTCGAATAATAACAACTTTGCGGACTACAATACAAATATTCTCATTCCCCTTCTTTAAAACATATATGGATAGGACAAAACAAAATTTAATCTGCTAGGCCACCCCGGCGCCAAAAATGTAGGCCTCTCATTTATCAATTTAGAACCCGAAAGCGAAAACAAAGTCGTTAACGATATGGCGTACGGAGATTTAACATTTCGAGATATATACCAACCAATCCCTGCGTTTGACGGCAAGAATATTCCCGTCGAAAACTTCATAAGCGCATTCAAAAAGACAATAAAAATAATTCCACCGAATGAACATGCTCGACTTCTTGTCATGATACAGTATAAAGTAACAGGAACTGCACGCGATTTGGCGGAAACAAAAATTATACAACCCTCGAAGAACTTCTTACGGATTTGTGACACAATTTCAGTACTCCAATAGAATTATTAGATGTCGAATTAGAACTTAAGGAAATAGCGCAAAGGTATAATGAACCGATAGCAGAGTACGTAACTCGTACTCGCACAATTATGAAACGAATTATGAATAGGGTCGATGAATGTTATATGCGTAATTAGGATTAACAATACCTAGAAAATCGGAATTAAGAAGTAAATAAATCGGTAACTAGAGAATCTACCCGCGATCTTTTCGATAAAGTCAGTGCTATTTTAATGCGACAAGCAGTTCAACATTTCGATGAAGCGATACAAGAAAGCGTTAACATAGAATAAGAATTAAAAACACGCCAAACGATCAACCAGAACCGAACAAGTCACGGAAATTCAAGTGAAAAACAAACAGAAACAGCTAAAGTTCAGTTCGCGGAAACCCAAAATTCACCCCCGCGAATGTTTTGCGAATATCACAAATCGCCTAACCACTCCACCATCAACTGTGACGCATTAAGATACTTAAGGGGAGAACAAAATAGGAGATTCAGTAGTCATAGATTTGGGAACGCGTCACCAAACAGACGCGGTAACTACAGAAACAACTCATACGATAGATATCAAAACGGACGGAATTTCCAAAACGACTATAAAAACAGCTACGAGTACAGGCAACAAAACACACGCGGCAGTTATGAAAACAATTACTCAAGAGGACAGCCAAATTCACGGAATGGTCACCAAAACTATTACCACAATAGGCAACAAGGCTCACAAAACAATTACCAGCGGAGAGATCAATCCCCGAATTACTACAGACAAAACAGTCGATACGATACGCATCCCAGTAGCTCACACGACAGTTCAGACGATAGACAACGCAGTCACTCGCAACCCAGATCTCGCGATAATTCGCGCGATCGAAAACCCGATAACAACGAACGAAGATCGCGGAGAATGAGTAACGAAAACCTTCAGGAACTCGCAAAAATAGTAACAGAAATGGTACAAAAAAAAACTTAAATGCAACTTCGCGGAACAGCGTGACGCGAAGCAAATCGCAAGAGCGCTCGTCGTCAAGTCACTAGAAAAGAAAACGGTAACAATAAAGAAAGCCACAATATCGCTAGGAATCACGAAAAGACGGAAGCCACCAACAGTCATCATAAATTCGAATGACCTTAAAGGAAAAGACACGAAATTTCTCATAGATACAGGAGCCCAAATCAACCTAATTAAATCAGAAGCAATAGGAGCACACCTCGAAATTGACGCATACATCATTTACGAACTATCAGGAATCACGAGCGACACAATTTTCACTTCCGGCATGTGCATCATAAGGATTAAGGATCTTTCCGTCGAATTCCATATAGTGAAGAACGATATTCCAGTCACCCAAGACGCCGTTTTGGGCGACGAGTTTTTCAAAGAAACACCGGCCGACATTCTATACACCCAGTCGTGCATATCTTTCAGTGGCCATCAAATACCTTTCGAAACACGCGAAAGAATTTCGATTCCGGCTAGATCAAAATCCGTAATCCACGTCAGGATAAAGAATACGGACCTTTCAGAAGCCTACATCCCGCAAATACATGCTGGCGAAGGATTGTACATTGGTAACGCAATTGTCACAAATCGTGATGGAACAGCGTATTTAACAGCGATTAACACTAATGAGTACACAATACACCTGCAAGTTCCAATATTGGAATTACAACCAATTGAGGAACTGCGAACATTTGACACAACCCAAAATGATCCAAACGACATTGTTACCGATCTGCATGCGGTAATCGGGTTGGTGTCGACAAAAGAGGACAGATTCGAGCGATTAAAACCTCTCCTACACCTCGAGAATCTCGAGGAAAGTGAGACGGCACACGTGCTTAAACTGGCCTCACAGTACTCACACCTTTTCAGTCTGCCCGGTGAACAGCTAGGATGCACAACGCTTGTGAAACATGAAATTTTCACAACCGATGAGAAACCGATAAATTCAAAACAATATCGCTTTCCACAAGTGCATAAACAGGAAATCCACAAACAGGTTGACGAATTATTGCAGAAATGCATAATACAACCGTCACTATCACCATTCAACTCGCCTGTTTGGATTATCCCGAAAAAAGCCGACCGTGAAGGAAAGAAATGCTGGCGCATGGTAATCGATTTCAGAAAACTGAACGAGAAAACAACACCCGATCCGTACCCATTGCCAAACATCACCGACATCCTAGACCAGCTGGGTAGGTCCCGTTACTTCTCGGTACTGGACTTAGCGTCCGGTTTCCACCAAATCGAGATGCACCCACGCGACAAAGCAAAAACAGCCTTTTCGACTCCGAACGGTCATTACGAGTTTAATCAAATGCCGTTTGGTTTGAAAAACGCACCAGCAACCTTCCAAAGGTTAATGGATGTCGTGTTGTCGGAATTACAAGGCACTGACCTGTTCGTGTATTTAAACGACATTGTCATCTATGCCATCGACCTAAAGGAACACGAACACGAATTTAGCAGGCTGGCGAAAAGATTGACATACACCGGTCTCACACTGCAAACCGACAAATGCCTGTTTTTACAAAAGAAAGTCG
>OX101784.1:1609750-1654750 GCA_944452715.1 Ophion slaviceki
GGCCACACCGCCGCCTTCTGCCGGAAGAAGGAGGTGGTGTGCGGCTGGTGCGCCGGTGGCGGCCACCCGGCTGCGAGCTGCCCGGAGCGGGAGAAGCCTCCCCGCTGCGTAAACTGCGGGGAGGCCGGACTGGCGGCCAACCATCGTGCGATGGACGGCGCGTGCCCGCTCTACCAGGTGGAGATCGTGCGTGCCAGGGCCGACGCCGCGGAGGGGCGGGCCCGCCTGGCCGCTAGAGCCGATAATGGCTAGCCGGTCCCCCGCGCGGGGGTCGCCGGTGGGCTGGGGGGTGCGGAGCCCGTTGGGCTCCGCGTCCTCCAGCTCAATTGCCGGCGTTCGAGGGCCGTGATGGCGGACCTCGGCCGGGTGCTCGTCGAGGGCCGCTACGGTGCCGCCCTCCTGCAGGAACCCTAACTGAGGGCGGGTGGCGTTGTGGCGGGGATCCCAGCGTGGATGCGGGTTTTCCAGAGCGTCGACGGCAAATCTGCCGTTGTGCTGGCTGATGCCTCGTTGGATGCCGCGGTTGTCGTCGTCCCTGGTGGGGAGGGTGGTGCCACGGTGTGGGTACGCGGTGTTTTTGGTACTTTGTACCTATGCGCCATGTACTGCCGGCACGGTGAGCCCCTACGCGGCTACCTCCAATATCTGGAGTGGGTGTTTAGCCAGCTGCGTGGGGCGCCCGTGTTGGCAGGCATGGACGCGAACGCCGTGTCCCGCCTGTGGCACTCCAAGAACCGCCTCCGGGGCCACGAGAATGAGGTCAGGTGTCACGTCCTGAGGGGACGTGGGCATATATTTTATCGCGGTTCCCTCTTTTTAGCCTACGCCTAGCGCAATAGCTCGGGATGAGGGTGAAAAGGGGAAAGGTGCATGCAAAGATGGGAGGGACGCAGTGACTCGATTAAAAAAAGAATTGATCCATACAAATAATTAACAATTCGGGATTTATTGAAATTAACCAATTTAGTTAATTCCGTCAACATGAAAATACATAGAGGTTCGCTTACATTTATGATGCGCCGTGGATGCGATAATCGGTTTACAGCGGTTGAGTTCGGGCCTCCGCAGATAGGTCGGACCCCTCGGTTGCGCACGCTCGGAGACAATGTTGGAATTACGCGTTCACACATGCGAGTTTCACACGTACACATTCAACGTAGATGGTTAAATGATTTCTTACAGTTCGCGTTTTTATAAGAAACAATTTCGAGGTTCACGTTTCGCGTTTGCTGTCAGGAGACAGATGTAATTACACGTTGATACAAATTTTCACACATGCGAGATTCACACATTCAACGTAGACAGTTAAATGACTTCTTACAGTTCGCGTTTTTATGATGAACAATTTCGAAGTTCGAGTTCGCGTTTGCTTATTCCGATGAAAGTTGTTGGGAGACTTTTCTCAGCGAGTGATGATGGGACACTGACTCCAAGATTTTTCTATTCTAGCTTGTAAGATCTTTGGATGCTGGGATGGTGGGAGAAGCAGTTTCTCGAAAAGTGCATTTTCGTCATGCGTTAAATTTTTTGATTGGTGGAAACGATGTAGGAAATTGACGAGTGCATATGATTGGTCGAGTTGGAAGGGGAAATATTTTTGAGGACTAGGATTGGGTGTAGGTTATGATGTGTGATCTCCATCCCGATTCTCGGAAACTAGTCCGCGTCTCGTTATCTGGAGCATTGGAAAAATATACGGAGGAAAAAGGGCCTTGGTCGCGTTGCCGCGCTTGCCTCAAGATAGGCTTTGTTGACCCAGGTGTGAGAGTGCATGGGATATACCAGCGCCTTTTTATGGCCGGGTCAACTTTCTGGGTCGGAGGATTTTCTCCCAACGAGTGTATATTTTAAGGATTTGGACATTTTCCGCTCTTGGATAGTCGTTAGCATTCGGTATCGTTGCGTCGTTATATATTTACGTCTTTACGAATATCATCACGCATTTCCTGCGTGTCGCTTCACGTGTTCGTCATCTTTGTAACCCGAAGGTTTCCTTTGTGTATTTTTGGTCTTAAGGACACTCTTCAATGTACTCGGACTCTGTTCGATTACAACGAGATCGTTCGAAATTTTCCCGCTTGTATATTTGTTCTTGATATCGTTAAGACCGCTACGCTTTCGCGTGTGAAGGTACGAGAAATGCTTAGTTATATTATTATGGATAGGCTACATTTCCGCCGTGGTAGGCCTAATTCTAAAGAAAATATAAGAAACCGTCGAAAAATGAGAATGCCGTTACGGTGTGTATTGGTTTTCGTACTTTTACACGATTTCCATGTGGCATCGGGTACGCCCGCGTTTTCGCCGGAGTTGAATAAAACAGGAGAGGAAAAAGAAATAGATAGTGCTTTTTCTCACGACGTTACACCTCCCCCCCTTATGATTGAGCGTCTCGCTCGATCGTAGTCGTTGGGAGTGGTGATCAAACGTATAATGGCACGATAGTATGAATTGGCATTGTCATTGATCGACTTACAACGTGACTTAAATACATTGAAAGGTAGGTATTAGTTATCATTGTATATATATATATATATATAGACAGAACTTCAATGAGGTTTCTTTTTTTAAATTATAGTGATATGTGGATTTTTTTGTTGTTGCTTAAAATGTATCATGTTTTTCGTTTCCTTTATGCATCGATACTTATTTACTTGTTTAATCCTATTTTACCTGACAAGGTTAGAAGAACAAAATAAGGAGAATAAAAGTAATTTAAAAAAAATGATTAATCATGATGATCTTTTTGTACCTGAATATGTCTTCTCGCGTGAACTGAACGGAAGGAACGCGATTTGGAGGATTTGTCGTATTTTGGACTAGTGGAGATGTTAGGTAGATCGGCCAGCCATACAAAGTGTGTTGGCTGTATACATGGATTACCGTATCTATGAGGAGCTTGATTGGTCGCATGATGGGTAACATTCGGGTGAGACCAGCGCTTGCTGTACCGAATTGAATGAATTTTTCCCAGGTGCGATTCCAGATGGAGTCCGCTTGGTGTTATATATCGTTGTTATCTAGGAGATATAACAACTTCTCCTCTTGATTGACAGTGTTTTGACCACTGATGCCCCGTGCCGTATTGTTTAGAGCAGCGGGTTGCTCCACAGGAACCATGATATCTTTTCGTACGTTGTCGATGTTCTGCGGAATAGATCCCACAGGGTGATTCTGGGTTGGTGTATCGCCAAGTAGACTTCGTCGTCGGCTTCATGCTTGCAGGTAATATGGCTTCGACAGGAGCAGCCATAAACTTGTACCAGATGTCTCCGTAAAGGTAATATGGAGGAAGTAAGGAATTACAGGTTGTTTGAGTTCTTCTTTTGGTAGTATATGAGTTCGAGAAGTAAGGAGATATTTTTCGTTCCCGCGAGTGACAGGTTGATCGTAATATTCTTTTAACCTGATCAGATTTACTTATATTACTATCTAATGAATAACGTGTACTATTTCGCCAGCAAGTACCACTATATAAATCGACTTCTTCATTGAATTGTATACAATTCGTCCGAGGCTTATACCACGAACAACAGCTATCTTGGAATATTTGGCGCTCTTTGCTACAATGTTGCGTATGCATATAGTAATGTAATGATTTTCTAATATAATATAATAACTTCGTATATAAATTTGAATTGACATAAGCGATTATATCTAGGTTCGCGATAGGAAATCTCTCTCAAATTGTGAAACAGTTATTTCGGCGTGGTTTGAATATAAGTAGTTTCCGGTGTTCTGTACTGAGGATACTGTAACTAAAAAGTCAACATCTTTCTCGGGTTGCAAGTACAAAGGAGATAGTGTTGATACTGAATAGGTTGATAACGTCCACCTGAAAAACACGGTAATTATTATTATTATTTGTTTAATTAGGGTTAAAATCGGATTCGTCGACTCTGGTCGACTTGGTTTTTCTTTTCGGCTTTGTTTCGACGGTAATGTGGGAATACCGTAATCTATTCTCGTGAACAATGCGTGCTTTTTTGTAATATTGGATTTTCACGTTACCCTTGTCCAGTTTTTCTAGCACCTTATGTGGTCCAGTATAATGGTCTCCAAGTTTACCTGGTTTGGGACCCTTTTGGAGGTAGACAAAATCTCCAACCTTAAAACTCTTTGGATTAGCATTTTTATCATAATATTTCTCCGAACGATGTTTGGACGAGACTAGGTTTTCATAGGCGAGGTTCCTGATTCCATTTATTCTCGTAATTAATTCGATTAAATACCCGCGATAGGTGGGCAACTGATCGGATTCTCTAAGTGGTAAACTTGATGGAACTCTCGCTAGTTTGCCAAAAACTACTTCATATGGAGTATACTTTGTACTCTCATGAACGCTGGTATTATATGAAAGAGTCGCTAATTCTAACCATTGATCCCATTCATTATCCTTATCTGCATATTGTTTCAAAAATTCAGCCAATACATGATGAGATCTCTCAAGGGATCCGTTAGATTGAGGATGAAATGCCGTTGTCCGACATCGCTTGATTCGAAATCGTTTAGCGATTCGTTTCATGAGGCCACTTAAAAAATTACTTCCTTGATCTGTAAGGAGTGCCTTGGGTGCTCCGAAGACACATATAAATCTTTTAATGAATGCATCGGCGACCGTTGTCGCTAGTGCATTTGGGAGTGGAATAGCGACACAAAATTTTGAAAGGCTGTCTTGGATAGTCAGAATGTATTCGTTCTGATTGGACGTACGTCGCATTGGACCTACTATGTCCATTGATATTTTTTCGAAAACCGTACCTGGCGTATCCGTTATAATCATTGGCTGTTTTGTTTTGACTCTAACCAGTTTCTTTAATTGGCAATCTAAGCATTGTTGAATTCTTCTCTGAATGTCCGATTTCAAGTCTTCCCAAAAATACTCTCTTTTAATTCTGTTATATGTCTTGGAGACGCCTTTGTGTCCTCCTATCGGAGACTTGTGCATCTCATAAAAAATGGAATCTCGTTCTTCAATTGGCGCGTAGCGTAAGGTTCCTAAGCAGATTATTACCTTGGTTTGACTGGATTTGAACGTTTCTTTTATTATGTTCAAGACGTCAGCCCATATTAGGCGCTCGACGTGGTTACTGTGACAAATACTCACTGATTGGAGCTTGAGATTTTCACAAAGATCTTTTATTTCCCTTACGCTTTCTTTAATATTTTCTGATACGAAGGATAATGAACCAGAATACTCGCGCTTGATGACTAGGGCAATGTGATATTTTTTCCCAACCTGTTTACTGTCGGCACGACCTTCTGTTAAATTCTTCCAGAGGGGAAGTTTATTTACTTCGAGTAATTTTTGCGATCCAGAGTCGCAAGGTTTTCCAATTGAGTCGACAAAATATACCAAATTATCGTTTCGATAGTGAAATAATTCTTTGGTTGTTACGCAATTTGCGATTTTAAATTCAGCGGTTCTATCTTTCCGGAGTGGGATTTCTTTGTCTTCAGAGGATATTGAGTCAACTGCGTTGGTGGAGTCGGAATCTAGGTCAGTGGAGCTTTTGGAGTTGGGAATTTGAGGTGCTTTGCGCAGGTTAGGCCTCTCCGCTGATTCGGGGTCAGTGCCCTTTCGGGGTCGCCTAACACGCGCGGGCCTTGTTATCTCGGCTTCTGTTTCCTCGCTGCTACTCTCCTCGTAGTTTACGGCCCTACGGTTTCGGAGCGCAAGGCGCCGGGACTTGGAGCGCACGCCTTTCCCCTTAGGGGCAGGTACGTCAACCTTTTCCGATATATCGTCACCGAGTTTTTCTTTGACCTGTTGTTTTGTTTTCTTAGCTACCTGAGATACATAGTTCTTCGCTTGCAAGCGAGTGACGACATTTATTTCTTCTATTTTTGGGGTTTCATGAATTTCTGCTTGAGTTGTAAAACGTATAGGACCTTCGTTTTCGCTAACGCTGTTTTCTGCTAATTCGCGGAGTATATCCTGTGCTATCTCATCTAGATTCTCGTCGTTCTTCTGTTCGCAATGAGGGATGGCTTTGACATCCTCGAATTTTTCAATTGGGTTACGCGATAAGGCGTCGGCGTTTGAATTTAATTTCCCTGGCTTATACACGACGTCGTAGTCGTATTCCGAAAGTTTAAGTCGCCATTTCAGGACGCGTGCGTTCGCGTCTTTGGCTGTTTTAAACCAGACCAGGGGTTTATGATCGGTCACAAGCGTGAATTTCCTACCGTAAATATAAGGCCTAAACGCGTTAACGCTGTGAATAATTGCCATTGCCTCTTTTTCATAAGTGTCGTACCGAAGGGCTGCCCCGCGTAGTACGCACGATGTATAAGCGATCGGTTTGTCTTTCCCGATTTCACCTTGTGATAATACTCCGCCTAAGGCGTAGCCGGAAGCATCTGTTGTTATTATGAACGGTTTTTCAAAGTCTGGATATTGCAAGATGGGAGCTTCACAGAGTTTATTCTTGAGAATTTCGAAAGCCTTTTGTGTTTCTTCGGTCCATTCGAAATCGACCTTATCTTCTAAAAGTCGCGTCAATGGTTTCGCGATCTTCGAAAAATCTTTAATGAACCTACAGTAGTAACCTGTTAGGCCTAAAAATTGCCGAATATTTTTAACAGTTTTGGGAACTGGGAATTCCCTTACCGCTGATAATTTATTGGGATCCGGTCTTAAACCGTCCTTCCCGATTACATGCCCTAGGTAATTAACTTCTGGCCTGAGAAATTCGCATTTGTCCGGTTGCAATTGTAGGTTGGCTCTACGCAACCTTTCCATCAGTTCCTCGGTCTTCTTGCCGTGCTCCTCTAAATCCTTAGCGTAAATGACGATGTCGTCGAGATAAACGAAGAGGGACACTCCCTGGAGTCCACTCAACACGACGTCCATCAAGCGCTGGAAAGTCGCCGGGGCATTTTTCAGCCCAAAAGGCATTCTCGAAAATTCATAGTGCCCATACGGGGTAGAGAAAGCAGTTTTCGGCTTATCTTCGGGATTCATTTCTATCTGATGGAATCCGGACGCTAGATCGAATACGGAGAAATAATTCGCTTTGCCTAATTGATCCAGAATGTCTGTGATGTTAGGCAACGGTAAGAATCACCGATTGTCTTTTCGTTAAGGGCCCGAAAATCAATTACCATCCTCCAACGCTTATTGCCATTGGAGTCGGGTTTCTTTGGTACTATCCAAACAGGACTGTTGTTTGGGGATTGAGAATGGTTGATAATCCTCGAGTCCAGTAGCTCGTCTACCTGACGCTGGACTTCGCCCTTAAGAGCCTGAGGAAACCTGTATTGTTTTGTATTGATCGGGAGGTCATCGACCGTGGGGATCTTATGCCGCAGCACGGATGTAGACTCCAGAGGTTCCCCTTTTATGTGAAACCTATCTGGGTATTTTTCGATAATTTTTTCTACATGGTCTAGCTCATCTTTGGCTAGGTGATCGAGTCGCAGGAGCCCTCTTATTGTCTCCGTGCGCTTTGAGAGATTTTTGATATTTCCCGATGTTGGGTCAGAGAGGGAAACACAATTAACGTTTTGAATTTCTTTCCGATTTAAGTTTTGATTTGCTTTTGATTTTGAATTTTTTTTGCTCATTGGCTTTTCTTTTATTTTTACTTTCGATTTTTCAATTTTATTCGATCTTGATTCATGGCTCGAGATTTTATTTTTGTTTTTATTTGATTGATTGATCTCAGTTCCAGTTCTTTCCTCGCTACCGTAAATTTTTCTAAATTTTCCTTGATCATCGCTCTCTTTGGGGCGATGCCAGGTTTTTAACTCGACATTTTTCGTCGATTTTTTAAAATTGGCCTCTTTTGGACCCTGAATATACGCGATTGTCTTGCAATCGTCGCTTGAAATAGAAGAGTCACGAGGGATCGAACTGGAGTTTAAAATTGTCATGCAATCTTGATATGTTTTATTTTCTGCTAAGTCTCCGATCGTGTCGAATTCTTGCAATTTTACAACTGGCACGATCAGTCGTATGGCATCATTTGTGGTATTGTAAACCTTCAAATGAGCCTTACCGCGGATGTTTGTTACCAGACAGTCGCCGGCATATACACCATTGCGGATTTTTAAAGGCGAGAGATAACCCTCCTTTATCGTGCTATCTTCCACTTTTACGTGAAAGGAAGTTTCCGAACGCGCGGGGATTTCTATCACCTCGTCGGGTTCGCCTGATTTTTCAAATGTCCGAGATCCTGTTCCGAATTCAAAACGTTCTGTTTCATAATTAATTTTTGCTTTAGTTTCAAAAAAGAAATTCGACCCTAATAATCCAGGATAGGGGAGCGGTATCGAATCTGGAATTATGTGAAATAGGGCATTAAACCCGAATACTTGAATTATTACGCTCCCTAACGCGTACACTGGTAGCTCTGATATGCCTTTTAATTTTATAATGTCTGATTCATCGATACCGACCATATTTCTTGTGTATTCTTTCTTTATGAGGTTGGGAATAGCTCCGGTGTCTAATAGCATTACCGTGCGACCCTTTTCCGGTAGTACTCCGATACACACCGAGGGTAGCTTATTGAAGTTTTCTGCGTTTACTGTGTAGGTCGGGTATCGTCGGCTTGAGCCTCTTGCGTGGCCAAATTTGCTGGACGCGTGGGGATCGGGATACCGCTCGGCGCGTCCGTCCGGAGGGTATTCCTCCCGTTTCCCGACAGGGTTTGCGATTTATTATATTCAAGTATGCGGCAATTTTCTAATGTGTGACCTATCTTTTTGCAGTATCGGCAGGTAGGTGTATCGTTTTGCGGCGAATTTTTCGGAATTCTAAAACATCTGTCCGCAGTGTGCCCATGATTGTGGCAGTATTGGCACTGAGGAACAGATGAGGGGCGAGGACGATCATTCGAGAATTTTTGTGGCTCTTTACGCGATGTACACTCGCTGGCCGTGTGCCCTGGGTTTTTACACAATTGGCACGTAATTGTGTAGGATTTTTGATTGCGAAAATTTGATTGCGATCGTTAGCAGATTTCCGACATTCGTTGGCACTGTGGCCATGGATTTTACAAATTTGGCAAATTACCGTCGCAAATCGACAAGCTTCGGTCGGGTGATTATCCCTTTTGCAAATGTTGCATATCCTCACAGGTCTAGTCGGAATAGCTCTTTCAGATTTGGTAGAACGCGATTCCAATTCCCTACGAGCCTTGAGATCGCGTTCGATTCTAACCGCGTGATCGATGGCGGTGGGCATGTCTACGCACGGTGGGAGTCGGTGTTCGATCTCCTCTTTTAATCCACGTTTGAAACTTGTAAGAAAATATTCATCCATTTGTCTCCTAAATAATTGGTCCTCTTCCCCATTGTTGGCTAATTTTCTTGCTTCTAATATTTCTCTTGCCTTTTTCCTAATTTTCGTCGCGAATTCCATAACGCTATCGCCGCTTGCTTGATAGATATGGCTGAGTTCTCCCAACAGCTGAATCTCGGATTTGTTTGGCGCGTATATTTTTTTTAGAAAATCTACGAGGTCTTTTACTGTCTCGAATTTAATTCCATGTATACTTTCTCTGGCTAGATCTTTTAATTTGTTCCTCAATAATTTTACTAAATACTTCTCTGATTCGGCTGGAAGCATATCTGTGGCATCTTCACAACCGGTCGTAAATTCTGAGAAGGGGATATTTTTCCCGTCAAATTCCGGAACAACGCTAACAGCTTCCTTCAAGGATATTAATTGATTCGTTCCTAGAGCCATATTGTTTGAATTATCTAGATTCCCCTTAGTTGATAATGCTAATTTTTTTATGGATCTTTTAGGAGCTTCGAGGCCAGGAAATAATTCCGTACTGGAGCTCCTTAATGAATATCTCGATTGTTCTGCTGGATCTTCCGTAACATTTAAATTTAATGAGCTACTCGATTCGTCGGCAGACATTGGATTACTCAGCACATTCCCTTTTCATAATCCCGGACGAGCCCCCAAAAATTATATGTCACGTCCTGAGGGGACGTGGGCATATATTTTATCGCGGTTCCCTCTTTTTAGCCTACGCCTAGCGCAATAGCTCGGGATGAGGGTGAAAAGGGGAAAGGTGCATGCAAAGATGGGAGGGACGCAGTGACTCGATTAAAAAAAGAATTGATCCATACAAATAATTAACAATTCGGGATTTATTGAAATTAACCAATTTAGTTAATTCCGTCAACATGAAAATACATAGAGGTTCGCTTACATTTATGATGCGCCGTGGATGCGATAATCGGTTTACAGCGGTTGAGTTCGGGCCTCCGCAGATAGGTCGGACCCCTCGGTTGCGCACGCTCGGAGACAATGTTGGAATTACGCGTTCACACATGCGAGTTTCACACGTACACATTCAACGTAGATGGTTAAATGATTTCTTACAGTTCGCGTTTTTATAAGAAACAATTTCGAGGTTCACGTTTCGCGTTTGCTGTCAGGAGACAGATGTAATTACACATTGATACAAATTTTCACACATGCGAGTTTCACACTTTCAACGTAGACAGTTAAATGACTTCTTACAGTTCGCGTTTTTATGATGAACAATTTCGAAGTTCGAGTTCGCGTTTGCTTATTCCGATGAAAGTTGTTGTGAGACTTTTCTCAGCGAGTGATGATGGGACACTGACTCCAAGATTTTTCTATTCTAGCTTGTAAGATCTTTGGATGCTGGGATGGTGGGAGAAGCAGTTTCTCGAAAAATGCATTTTCGTCATGCGTTAAATTTTTTGATTGGTGGAAACGATGTAGGAAATTGACGAGTGCATATGATTGGTCGAGTTGGAAGGGGAAATATTTTTGAGGACTAGGATTGGGTGTAGGTTATGATGTGTGATCTCCATCCCGATTCTCGGAAACTAGTCCGCGTCTCGTTATCTGGAGCATTGGAAAAATATACGGAGGAAAAAGGGCCTTGGTCGCGTTGCCGCGCTTGCCTCAAGATAGGCTTTGTTGACCCAGGTGTGAGAGTGCATGGGATATACCAGCGCCTTTTTATGGCCGGGTCAACTTTCTGGGTCGGAGGATTTTCTCCCAACGAGTGTATATTTTAAGGATTTGGACATTTTCCGATCTTGGATAGTCGTTAGCATTCGGTATCGTTGCGTCGTTATATATTTACGTCTTTACGAATATCATCACGCATTTCCTGCGTGTCGCTTCACGTGTTCGTCATCTTTGTAACCCGAAGGTTTCCTTTGTGTATTTTTGGTCTTAAGGACACTCTGCAATGTACTCGGACTCTGTTCGGATTACAACGAGATCGTTCGAAATTTTCCCGCTTGTATATTTGTTCTTGATATCGTTAAGACCGCTACGCTTTCGCGTGTGAAGGTACGAGAAATGCTTAGTTATATTATTATGGATAAGCTACATTTCCGCCGTGGTAGGCCTAATTCTAAAGAAAATATAAGAAACCGTCGAAAAATGAGAATGCCGTTATCGTGTGTATTGGTTTTCGTAATTTTACACGATTTCCATGTGGCATCGGGTACGCCCGCGTTTTCGCCGGAGTTGAATAAAACAGGAGAGGAAAAAGAAATAGATAGTGCTTTTTCTCACGACGTTACAAGGGGCCGTGAGTTCGAGACCTTCATCATCGCCTGCGACCCGAAGGTCTTGAACGAGCCGTCTCGGGAGTTCACGTTCGACGGGCCTGTGGGCCGGTCGGACATCGACGTCACTCTGGGCAGGGGCATGGAGAGAGTGACCGGGTCGGGTGGGAGGTCCTGCCCGACCTGGTACACTCGGACCACAACGCCATCGCCGTAACCCTTGCCCGAATGGACGGAGTTGCCGACCTCCCGCTGCCTGTTCGCAGGTGGCGGGCCATCGACGTCGACTGGGCAGAGTACGGCGCGGCCCTGGCAGGGGCGAAGGACGCCTTGGACCGCGAGGCGTTAGCCGGAAGTGGGCCCGTTGCCCTCACCGACTCCGTGACGTCCCTGATTCAGGGCGTTAACGAGGCTCGGCTGGGGGCGGCGGGTGCGCGGCCGCGAAAGAGATCCCGCTGGTGGTGCCGGGAGCTCGACTCGGCGAGGCGACTCGCGAGGCGAGCCAGGGCGGCCCTGCAGCGGGCAAGGCGGCGGGAGGCTCCTCAGGTGGAGCGGACGGCGCTCCGGATTGCTTATCGCGAGCAATACCGGAGCTGTCATCGTCTGCTCCTCGGTAAGAAGGAGGAGGACTGGCGGTCCTTTGTTGGCGAGGTGGGCAACGCCGATCTCTGGGGGGACGTTTATCGGATCCCCAGGGGCCGGCGAGGCCCCGTTGATATCGGTGGCGTTAGGGTGGGGGGTGTGCTTGCCACCTCCTGGGAGGCGAGCGCGCGGGCGCTTCTGGGGCGCTTTTTCCCGCGGCTCCCCGACGGGGATGCCGCGGGGGACGTAGCCCCTGTGGCGCTCGAGCCCCCGCCCCGGTGTCGATCGTTGAGCTGGGACGCGCCGGGAGGCGGATGAAGGCTGGCAGCGCGCCTGGGCCAGACGGGATTACCGTCCCCATGGTGCGGGCGCTCGTGACGGTCGCGCCGGACCTGGCACTGGCCATGTACAACGGGTGCTTGGAAGCTGGGGTGTTCCCGCCCCAGTGGAAAATCGCCCGTGTCGTGGCCATCCTGAAGGGTCCTGGGAAGCCGCCCGACGACGCTGGGTCTTATAGACCGATCAACTTGCTGTCGGCCCTTGGGAAGCTGTTGGAGAAGGTGTTGGTGGCGAGGCTGGAGGGCAGGGATGTCCACGGCCTCGCCGACCGGCAATTCGGCTTTAGGGCCGGCAGAGGGACCGAGGACGCGTGGCACACGGCGATGAGGGTGGTCGAGGAGTCCCCCCACCGATACGTGCTTGGCACGTTCGTGGACTTCAAGGGGGCTTTCGACCACCTGAGCTGGGCCACGATCCTCGGGATTCTGGAGGCCGCCGGATGCCCTGAACTGGGCGTCTGGCGGAGTTTTTTCAGCGCCCGTCGGGCGTACATGGCTTCGCGGTACGACCGGGTTGAGCTGAGCGTGGAGCGGGGCTGCCCGCAGGGGTCGATGTCGGGTCCGATTCTTTGGAATCTGGCCCTGGACCCCTTGCTGAGGCGGCTCCGCGACGCGAACATCGAGGCTGTCGCCTACGCCGACGACACGCTCCTGATCTCCTCGGGGGATTCCCGTTTGAGTCTTGAAACTCGGGCGGCGGAGTCCCTCGAGATAGTGAGGGAGTGGGGTGTCGAGTCGGGGGTGGCGATTTCCCCGGAGAAGACTGCGTGCATGATTCTCCGGGGAAGGTTCGCGGCCACCAGGAACCCCAGGGTCCTCCTGGACGGCGGCGCGGTGCCGTACCGGGGGGTGGTCGATACCTGGGTATCCTCGTGGGTGAGCGGCTCAGTTTCGAGCCCCACCTGCAGGGGGTCCGGGAGAAGACCGCCTCCCTGGTCTGTCAACTGCGGCGGGTGATGCGGCAGGACTGGGGGCTCCGGCGCCGGACCGTTGGGTCCTGGTACCGGGGCCTCTTTGTCCCGTGCGCGCTGTATGGCGCCTCCGTTTGGGGGTCTACGTGAGGGCGAGGGCGACGGCAGCGGTGCAGCTCAACAGAGCACAGCGCTCGGTCCTCCTTGCCTCTCTGCACGTGTGCCGCACCGTCTCTACGGAGGCGATGACGGTGCTCATGGGGGAGCTCCCGTGGGACTTGGAGGCGAAATACCTCGAGGCGGCCTACTTCCTCCGGAAGGGGCTGCCTGTCCCGTGGGGGCTTCCCGCGGTTCGGGGCGAGGAGGTGACCGTGGGTAGGGTCCGGGCGCGTGGGGTCGTGTGGGACGAGTGGAGGGCGAGGTGTCGGGTCTGCCCTAAGGGCGCCACTACCCGCTTGTTTGTCCCCGACCCCGCCGTGCCCGCGGCGCTCCTGAGGGGGAGCCGCTTCGGCCTCTGCACGGGATACTTGTTGACGGGGCATGGGTCGCTGAATGAGTTCCTTCATCGGAGGACTCTTTCAGCGGCCCCGGGGTGCCTGTGCGGGGGGGCGGAAGAGACTTCTCCTCATGTCCTGCTGGACAATCCGCGCTACGCGGAGCGTCGCGACTTGGCCGCCATGGGCGTCCGGCGGGGCATTAACGGGGCCTGAGAGCTTCGAGGGGTAGCCGACTTCCCCGAGAACTTCCGGGCTCTTAGGAGCTTTGCGGGCTGGGCCTTCGAGCTGAGGAGCCAGACCGCGGGAGTGGAGTAGGTGTTGGGGGGGTTTTTCAGTAGGTGTTCACGCAGGGTAGGGCGCAGGAGGTCGTAGACCCCGGCCCTTTCGGGTCTGGCACACCCGCGTACCCGAGCTGGCGGACCGGTGCCATGGCTGGTTAGAGCCTATTCCGGAGTGGGCCAAATCGACCCACGAACGTCCGACCAGTGACGAATACTGGTACCACGGGGGCCGGGGCGCCCGGTGGTGGCTTCGGCCGCCGCCGCCCGGCCGTGGAGTCGGATTCGTGGTGGCAGTGGTTATAGCGTGTGAGTTGCGCTTCATCTCAACTCGGGAGCGGCCCTTCTTAGGTCGTAGGGAGGTTGGAAAGTACTCCCCCCCTTGCCAAGAGGACCGCCCGGCCTAACCGCCGGGCGGGGCTGGGTAGCCGCCCCGTCCGGGCTCGTCGCCTCATGCGCGAGTTAACGGGACGGGGCGGTGCGTTGGTCGGGCGTGATCCCGACCCCACGCACTTGGGTACCGCGTCGTATGCCGAGAGGCGGAGACGGCGCGTTATGAACAAAAGGTGATTTAGTGTCCGTGTCTACTCCTCTCCCAATGTGCGGCGCCTTGTGGTGGCGCGGGGGCTTGCGAGTTGCGGTGATCCGTGCGGAAGGTTCACGGTGAGCGAACAGACTAAGTCCGCACAGCCCGGGGGCCCTCGCGCCGCCCCCGGCTTCCCCGCGCCGTCCTCCTCCTGTGTCTCTGGCGAATGCGTGCAACGGTACAGCGGAAAACCTGGGAGGCCCCTTCGGATGGGGGGTCAGGCACGCCTAGGGGCCGCGCGGTAGTACCGGGGCCCGGCTCGGAAGTAGCTCCCCCGAGTAGGCCGCCTCGTAGCAACGCGTGTATAAAGCCTGTGTACTGTCCGGCAGGGCCTGGTAGCACCAGGATGCGGACCTGCTGGGCGCCAGGTGTTGCACCCGCCGACGCCACACTGCAGTAAGCCGGTTTCCGGGGGGGGGGGGGGAACCATCGGTGCGGGGGGTTGGGGGCGGGGGGTTGGTCCCTGGGTGGGATGTTTGAAGCGGGGAGCCCCGCTCGGCCTCGCCGGCCCGGCCCTTCTTAGGGTAGTGTCGGCGTGTGCCAGCTGCGTCCCCCGCCGAGAGTGGTGGGTAAGGGTAAGTCAGGCGGTCGAGTTGGGGACTCTCGGTCAAAAGTCCCAGATTTAATGAATTATGTCCGAGTTCTAAAAATCAGTAAAGGTGCCAAAGGGCACTGGGCTTCCCGCAGCCTAACCCACTCGCGGAGTGGGGGTGGCGACCGACGCCCGTGGCGGCTCTGCCGCGCCGGGCGACGGTCGCGTGGAGGAGGGGGGGGGGGTGCCTCGATGGGTCTCCCGCCGTCCCCTGGTCTGAAGAAGAAGAGGCGTGCGTCTCGGTCGGGCGGTGACTCGACCGGCGGGTCGTCCGTGGCGGACTCGTCCGCCCCGGCGGCCAAGCCGCGGCCGAGGATCTCGAAGGGCGTGACGGCCCCAAAGAAGAAGCGACCCCCGGTTTCGGGGGAGGACGGAGCCCTGTCGGATGGCCCGACGGCGGGCTCTGACGGGGCGTTCTCTGAGGGGCGTTACATCCTAGCGAATGTGCCTTCTCTCGGTTATTCCCAATATCCTCATTTGCCGTCATAAGCGTATTAAATGTATAAATCTAAGAATAAGACGCGTAACAACATTAAACGGAACTTGCCTATGTTCCGCGAGCATATTTTTCATTTATTTTATTCAGTCGGTTCGCCTCGTGTTATAACCTCGCATTTCTTCAAGGCGTAAATATCGAACTCCCAGAAAGAAATACGAGGCACCACTCGAACGAGACGAGAAGACTTTGCCTTTAGCCTAAATAAGTCCCGACCGATAATTATTTAACATGGTGCCGGCAGAAAACGAGAGCTCAACGACGCTCGATCTCTTCGCGCACCCAATATAATCTTTCGATATGAGAAGTCACCATAGCTATAAATTCACATAACACAAACCATGCGCATGCTTAGGTCTCAGATATCGAACTGTACTTCCCATGCGCTTTTTCGCCGAAACACGAGACAAAGGTCTCCTTTCTTCATACGCATATTAGTCAGAACCGATGCCCTGAAATAAGGTCGCGCGCGTGGCTAGGAAATCTGTAACCTACACGCACATCGTACTGCAACCAATCACACTAATCAACCGATATATTCATGACCAATGGACCAATCCCCGAATAACTAGATGACCAAGACTACATTCTCCCTAAGGTTCCTTCTCCCACTATCGAACTCCTCCTAATTTTCATATCAAGAAAGACTCCCTTCCTGAAGACAGTCTTCCAACGATTTCCATCACGTTCAGATCAAGTCTTCCAACGATTTCCATCGCGTTCAGATCAAGTCTTCCAACAATTTCCATCGCGTTCAGATCAAGTCTCCCGACAATCTTCATCGATCAGATCGTAGTCTCGCAACGTTTCCATCGAATTAACTTCACTTCTTACTCTTGTTCTGACAGAATTCGAAGTGTAGCACAAATATCATAGAGTTTCGAATATTATACATTTTCGGGTTTTGACCGAAGTAGCGTATAATCGTTTAGTCGACTCTCACGGCCTCGAGTCTATAAAGTATTTCAAGTGCGGTTTACTACGCGTATATACATAAATGCTCTCAGCGCACCAAAAGTCTGGTGCTGGTGACCGCTTTCCTAACGCTAAGCGTGGCGTCCGTCAATGAGGGCCTTATCTGCGAGCGACGACCGATACTCTTGCAAGCGAGCGTACCTACAAACTGATACACTCTCAAACACAGCGACCAATGTAAGCGACAAATTTCATTTTATGTTAATCTGATTGTTCCCCCGGCTTCATAGTCATTTTCATTGTCAATTTTTCTGTATAAGCAACTTTATTCATCCGATCACTTATTTGTAATAAACCTTTAGTTAAGTTTGTACGAAATTCATCGGATTATTCCTAACTACCAATCACTGCATGACTTCCTAATTTTTACCTCATTCCAAGCACTACCCCTTTTTACCCTCATCCCGTGCTATTGCGCTTGTCGTAGGCAAAAAAGGAGGGAATCAAAAAATATATGCCCACGTCCCTTCCGGACGTGACATATTAATTTTTGGGGGCTCGTCCGGGATATTAAAAAGGGAATGTGCCGATTGATTCAATGTCCGGGGACGAATCGACAGCTAGTTCATTGAATTTAAATATCACTGACGACTTAGGTGAACCATCGGGTTATTCTTTGAGGAGTTCTGACGCTCAATTGCTACCCGGTCTCGAACCTAAGAAACGACCAGTAAAAAAATTAGAAATACCTCAAAAGGTCGATAACGAAAACACAACAGACATGGCGCTAGGTACAAATCAGTCACTCGCTTACGTATCTTTAAGGGAAGCTATCGAAATGGTCCCCGATTTTGACGGGAAAGGTAGCTCCTTCTCAGATTTTGTAGCCGGATGCGAAGACGCATTGGCGTCGCTTCCGCCCGGATCCGAAGCACGGTTTGTGAGAGTAATTCGAAACAAACTTAAGGGTCAGGCTAAGAAGGTCATCCGGTCATCCACGTTCGAAACAGTAGAATCGCTTCTGAAATTCTTAAAGAAACTATATGCTCCAAACAAAACTGAGGTACAACTGTTGGGAGAACTCAGTCACATTTTTCCAGGAAGCGGTGAAACCGTGATAGATTTTTCCACTGCAATTAGGGATAAAGCTAGGGAAATACTCGACGCTCAACCAACATCCCAAAACGGCACGGAAAGTGCCGCTCACAGAAAAACATTAGACGGCTATTTCCTCTCGTGTTTCAAACGCGGGCTAAAACTGGAGATAGAACAGCGTCTCCCTCGGTGCGACGATATCTCGACCGCTATAGATCATGCGATCGAAATCGAACGCGACCTCGAAGCCCGTAAGGAACTTCTCTCGTCCTCTATTAGATCTGTTCCGAACAAATCGGTAAAAACCTGTAACATCTGTAAAAAGGACGATCATTGGAGCGAAGCTTGCCGATTTGCGACAATGACATGCCAAAAATGCAACAGTAAAGGTCACAAAGCCGATCAATGTGGAAATAATCAAATCGCTCAAAAATCGGTCACTTGTCAAATTTGCGATAAACCCGGTCACACTGCGAAAAATTGCAACGTTAACCAAAAATCTTTCAATTCTTCTGGCAATCAATCACACCGCTCGCCCGGTCCTCCATGCCCTCTCTGTCATAAGCAGGGTCATACCACGGATCGATGCTTTAAACTTTGAAACAATCCCCCGAATTCTAATCCGCCAACCTGTCGGTATTGCAAAAAGGTCGGGCACACTATCGAAAACTGTCGTGCTCGCGATTATAATAATTCGCGTAATCAGTCGGGAAACGGGCCGATGGCCCCTCGGACAGACGCACCGAGCGGCCCGCTCACTCAAACGCGTCAAGCGAACGCCGTCTCTCTCGGGGAGCCGAACGAAACTATCCGACCTACGCAATAAAGTCAGAAAATTTCAACACATTGCCCTCGGTGTGTATCGGAGTATTACCGGAAAAAGGGGCAATTTCGATGCTGTTGATAGCGGTGCCATCCCCAATTTAATAAAAAAGGCATATACAAAAAATATGGTAGACATCAACGAAGAAGATGTCATCAAATTAACAGGCATATCCGAATTACCGGTCTTTGGACTAGGGAGCGTGCTACTTCGCGTATTCGACTCCGAATCGCTATTTCACATTATAGCCGACAATGTGCCGCTTCCCTACCCCGGTCTGCTGGGGTCTACATATTTTTATGAAATCAAGTCCAATATCAATTACCGAACGGAATGTCTCGAGTGTGGGGATAATTCATGGCCTTTCGAAAAAAGAACCGAACCCGAAGAGGTGATAGAAATCCCCGCGCGTTCGGAAACTCCCTTCTTCGTGAAGGTAAAAGACAGCATTATAAAAGAGGGATACCTCTCGCCTTTGAAAATCCGTCAAGGTGTATACGCCGGCGATTGCCTGGTGACAAACACCGATGGAAACGCTCATTTGAAGGTTTATAATACCACAAATGACGCTGTTAAACTGATCGTTCCAGTTGTGGAGCTGCAGGAATTCGACGCTATCGAAGACCTGTCAGAAAATACTCCTAGTTCAGACTGTACGACAGTATCAAATTCTCGTTCAATCCCTCGTGACCCTCCTAATTCAAGCGTAAATTGCACGACAAGTGCGCCGATCCAGAGCCCGAAAGTGGCCAATTCCAAAATTTCGACGACAAATGTCGAATCAAATAACAAATCTTGTAGCGAGGAAAGAACGAGAATCAACATCAATCAAAATAAAAATTTCAGTCAAATTCCAGGCCAAAAATCAAAAGCAGACAAACATAAAAACGCGAAAAACTCAAAAATAAAATCGGTCGAAAATTCAAAAATCGAGGTCAATCGCAACGAACAGTTAACCAATGAAATAAATCGAAATAAAAGTCAAAAATCGAGTCAAAACGTTTTCTGCGTTCCTGCCTCTGAATCAACATCGCGTATAAAGAAAAACAATTCAGAGCGCTCAAAAATAATAAAAAGTCTCTTGCGACTCGACCATCTTGCAAAAATCGAATTAGAACATGTCGAAAAAATAATCGAACAATATTCAGACAGATTCCATGTAAAGGGCGAACCTCTAGAAGCCACACATGTGCTTCGACATAAGATCCCAACGGTCGACGACCTGCCGATAAACACTAAACAGTATCGGTTCCCCCAAGCGCTCAAGGGCGAAGTCCAGCGTCAAGTGGACGAGCTACTAGAAACAACAGTCATAAGCCACTCGGAATCTCCAAACAACAGTCCCGTCTGGATAGTCCCAAAAAAACCAGACTCCAACGGTAACAAACGTTGGCGAATGGTAATTGACTTTCGTGCTTTGAACGAAAAAACAATGGGTGACTCATATCCGCTACCCAACATCACAGATATTCTTGATCAGTTGGGACGCGCGAATTATTTTTCAGTGTTCGATTTAGCATCCGATTTCCACCAGATCGAAATGAATCATGAAGATAAATCGAAAACCGTTTTCTCTCCCCCACACGGGCACTACGAATTTTCAAGAATGCCATTCGGGCTTAAAAATGCCCCGGCAACCTTCCAGCGCTTAATGGATATCGTATTGAGTGGACTCCAAGGAGTATCCCTCTTTGTTTATCTCGACGATATCGTAGTGTATGCTAGAGACCTAGAGGAGCACGGTAAAAATATTCACGAACTGATGGAACGATTGCGCAAGGCCAATCTCCAACTACAACCGGATAAATGCGAATTTCTCCGACCAGAAGTCAGGTACCTAGGGCACATAATCGGTAAGGACGGACTTAAACCAGACCCGAGCAAACTCTCAGCCGTCAAAGATTTCCCTGTACCCAAAAATGTCAAAAATATTCGCCAATTTTTGGGCCTAGCCGGTTACTATCGTAGGTTTATCAAAGATTTCTCCAAAATCGCGAAACCGCTAACTCGCCTCTTAGAGGACAAGGTTGACTTCAAATGGACTGACGAAGAGCGAAAAGCTTTCGATATCCTAAGGGATAAATTATGCGAAGCTCCTATTCTCCAATACCCCGATTTCGAAAAACCGTTTATTATAACAACGGATGCTTCTGGCTACGCCTTAGGCGGAGTCTTATCACAAGGAGAAATAGGAAAAGATAAACCGATAGCTTATACGTCGTGCGTACTGCGAGGAGCGTCCCTTCGGTACGACACGTACGAAAAAGAAGCAATGGCCATCATTCATAGCGTAAAGGCCTTCCGACCGTACATCTATGGTAGGAAATTCACGCTTGTAACGGATCACAAACCTTTGGTTTGGTTCAAGACCGCCAAAGACGCGAACGCACGCGTTCTCAAATGGCGACTCAAGCTGTCCGAATACGATTACGATGTCGTATACAAACCGGGCACTCTAAATTCAAACGCTGACGCATTGTCGCGAAATCCAATCGAACAACCAGAAGAATCCAAAATAGCCGCCCATTGCAATCACAAAGAAATAAAAAAATTCAAAAACGCGCCACAAGAGATAACTCGTTCAAAAACGAAATCCAGTAGTAGTGAAGAAGAAGGTGCTACTCCCGTTCAAATCACGACACGGGTCGAAATCCATCCATTTTCGGAATCCGATAAATCAAATGTAGTTACCCGTGCTCGGGCAAGGGAGACTGTACTATCCGATCCGGATACAATAATACAAGCAAACGAAACGCTCGATGACGTTAGCGTGTCAAGTGCCGATGCGCTTGCCCTCGAGAAGGCCGACGCACGCCCCGCGTCTCAGCATCGTACACGACGACCTCGCAAGGCCGTGAACTACGAGGAGAGTAGTGACGACGAGACGGAGGCCGAGGTAATAAGACCCGCACGCGTCACCCGACCTAAGAAGGCCGTCGGCCCAAAATCATTCAATGGCCCGAACCAGCGCAAAGCACCTCCTATCTCTCACTCCAAAACCTCCACCGATTCCGATTCCGATAATTCAACGAATTCAGATTTCAGCTCTCGCAACTCAGAACTTTCTGAAGACGAGATCCCTCCAACGGAGGAAAGAAAAATATCAGAATTTCAAATCGCTAATTGCATTACGACTAAGGAATTGTTCCATTTTCGAAACGATCACCTAGTCTATTTTGTCGATTCAGCTGGCAAACCATGTGACTCTGGAGCACAAAAGTTGTTAGAATTAAACAAACTTCCCCTCTGGAAGAATTTGACGGTTGGCCAAGCTTACAGCAAAAAGGTTGGAAAAAAAATATCACATCGCCCTCGTTATCAAAGGCGAGTATTCAGGATCATTATCGTTCGTATCAGAGAACATTAAAGAAAGCGTAAAGGAATTACGAGATCTTTGCGAAATCCTCGAACTTGAATCGTGGAGTATTTGCCAAACGAATCATGTCAAACACATAGTATGGAACGACATTATGAACATCATAAAAGAATCCTTTAAGAATAGTCGAGTGAAGATAATCATTTGTCTGGGAACTCTACAGTACGTGCCAATCGAAAACGGGATTCAATTTTTTATGAAATGCATAAGTCCCCAATCGGAGGACACAAGGGTGTTTCAAAAACGTACAATAGAATCAAGCGCGAATATTTCTGGGAAGATTTAAATTCAGACATCCAAAGAAGAGTGCAGCAATGCTTAGAATGTCAATTAAGGCCATGTGCCACACGTCGGAAAATTTCGACGCGGCCTCTCGTTACGTCGGTAGCGCAGATCTCGCAGTTTTTAGCTACGAGTGACTACCGACGGATGGCGCAACGCTCGCAAATTTGGCCCCGATACTTCGCACTGGGACGAAGTGTCGAGGCCGAGTAGTCGACGATCGCTAAGCGCGCACGTGTGTGTGTGAGTGTGTATGTTCCATACGCCGGCTACGATTGGAAGGAAGGCGACGATCGCTAAGCGCAGTCGCGTGTGTGAGTTTTATCTGCGTTACGCCGGCCACGCGCAGAGAGCAAAGGCGAGGATCGCTAAGCGCGTGTGTGTGCGAATGCACACAACTACGCTTAGCGACCATGGAAGCATGCGCTCGCTCGGCAGGAGAGCGGTGAAACATTGTAACAATTTACATTATATATGCAAACTGCCTTGGATCGAGTTCTTTTTTTGACGACGGTCATCGGTGGAAATTTTACTCGATTGAGCTTTCTGGCAAACGGGGTTCGCTAGACACTCGTTTTGTGGAAGGATGCTGGCACTTACCCATGTTTTTTAATTAAAACAAATAAGCTCGAGCCCTATTTGTAATCTCGATGCCGTTTACCGTCGACGAATTCGATCTTTGCCAAAATCTCGAGTGAACGAGATTGCCCGAAACTCACTCTACAAGAGAGTGGTAAAATTTTACAATGCTCAATGTTTAAATTAATGCGTTCGGCATTTTTATCTCTGCCAGGGTTCATCTTCGCCAGGTTCTCGAAGGGTCTAATTTTCGAACAATAAATATCGCTAGCCTCGCTCTACGGAAGAGCGGTGAAATTTTTCGAACGCCAATTGTTTAAACAAATAGCCTTAAATCGATTTATTTTGTCGCCAACAGTCATCGGAGTAAATTCCATAACGGTTGAACTTTCTAGCAAACGGGGTGGTTGCTAGAGACTCGTATTGTGGAAGGGTGCTGACATTTTCCCATCCCTTTTTAATTAATTTAAACAAATACGCTCGAGGACTATTTTGAATCTCGATGCTGCTTATTGTCGACAAGTTCGATCTCTGCCAAAATCTCGGGCGAGCGATATCGCTCGAGACTTGCTCTACAAACGCGTTGCAAAATTTTAGAATGCTCATTGTTTAAACAAATTCGTTCGGAACTTTTCTCTCTGCCATGACTTTTTTGAGCAGGTTGTATGCGGCCGACCAAATTCGCGAGCGAACGAGATCGACCGAGCCTCACTTTGCGAAAAAGTGGTGAAATTTCATAGTTATTGCTAAAATAAATACGTTTAGCATTTTTTTCTCTCTGTCGGGATTTATCTTCGGCAGGTTCCTCCAAGGATCGAATTTTCCAGCAATGGCGATCGCAGGAGTCTCGCTCTACAGAAGAGCGGTGAAATTTTACGATCGCGATATGTTTAAGGGAGGACGCCGGTGGAAAATTTTCGAAAAATCATATTTTGGAAACACTTTTAAAAAATCCTTATAACGTCCAAAAATATGATGAATATTCGTTTATAGCCAAAAATCTTCTAACCATTTTTTAAGATGTTTATTTAGCGGTCTATAATATAAATCTTTAAAAAAAGATTTTCTATAACAATAAAAATATAAAAAATAAAATGTGAGCAAGAGCATTCGTTGCGGTCTAACGATGCAAACTTCAACCGCAAGGAGAGGGTTGACTGAAAACCAGCAGTGCTATAGTCAACTTATCGAGCAATAAAGATTGCTAGCCTCGCTCTACGGAGGAGCGGTGAAATTGTTCGATCGCCAATTGTTTAAAAAAATTGCCTCAAATCAATTTCTTTTGTCGACGACGGTCATCGGAGTAAATTCCATAACGGTTGAATTTTCTAGCAAACGGGGTGTTTGCTAGAGACTCGTATTGTAGAAGGGTGCTGACATTTTCCCATCCCTTTTTAATTGATTTAAACAAATACGCTCGAGGACTATTTTGAATCTCGACAAGTTTGCTGCTTATCGTCGACAAGTTTGATCTCTGCCAAAATCTCGAGCGAGCGAGATCGCTCGAGACTTACTCTACAAACGAGTTGCAAAATTTTAAAATGCTCATTGTTTAAACAAATGCGTTCGAAATTTTTCTCTCTGCCATGACTTTTTTTCGGCAGGTTGTCTGCGGCCGACCAAATTCGCGAGCGAATGAGATCGACCGAGTCTCACTTTGCGAAAAAGTGGTGAAAATTTATAATTATTGCTAAAACAAATACGTTTAGCATTTTTTTCTCTCTGTCGGGATTTATCTTCGGCAGGTTCCTCCAAGGATCGAATTGTCCAGCAATGGCGATCGCAGGAGTCTCGCTCTACAAAAGAGCGGTGAAATTTTACGATCGCGATATGTTTAAAGCAGGACGCCGGTGGAAAATTTTCGAAAAATCATATTTTGGAAACACTTTTAAAAAATCCTTATAACCTCCAAAAATATGATGAATATTCGTTTATAGCCGAAAAAAAAACAGTTTCAAAGTCATTTTCGATCTATTTTTTTAGGAGAGTTTCCGGCGCTGAAAAGGATCTTCGGCGATGCCATGCCGGCTGTCGCAATTCTCAACTCTGGTAAGCCTATTATCTATGGGGACAAATTCACCGACTATAAATAGTTTTTAAATAGTTTATTTTCGACCAGAAGGCGGCATTGGATTACGGAAACAAAACTTCTCCAGCTCTCTCGTCTAACCTAGTGTTAAACTAGTGTTTTTTGAAGCACTGTATGAATGTAAAAAATGGTCGCATCGAGATGAAAAAACGCATTATGAAGCTTCAAATTTCTAGTTTCGAGATCTGTCGGCAAAATAAATTTGTGAGCTACTACTGTTAGCGCGCAATAATAAAAAATAGCGAGAGAAAGTTAGTTTCCAAATTTTTTGAGTTTTTTTTTAAGAGTCCACACGCTCCAGAATGTTATTTGAGTTAAATACATGTATAGGTCAGTTAGCTTGTTTTTTCAGCTTCAATTTGGTTTTTTGTTTCTCTACGTGAATTTTTTGCTGACATATCCGACTCAGTGCAGCCAGATCGCGCGTAAAAGTTACCCCTCTCTAGTCTCTTACGCGCCCATCACACAATCATAGTAGCGCGTGTCCGTGCGAGCGAGCGACACTCGGACATCTTCGGAAAGAGCCGAGCACGGTCGAAGTGTCACGACCGCGCCTTCGGCTGCTACACCAACACATGGACGCTGAGCACGTTCATGTGCGGCCAAGCCGAAACGAAGGCTTCGAGGGAAAAAGCAATCTGAGCACGACTCGCGCGTGACGTCACCCGAGGGCACGCGCGAGGCTTTTAGATGATTTCAATGCTTATTTAGCTCTTGATTCTCTGCGTTATTAATGTATACAAAAAAATGTATCGCGCAATCTGATCGCTTATTTTTTAGTTTATACGTTAATTTAAATATAATAATAAATCTAAATTACAACTTATTTATCTTATATAAAATTGTTTACGCTTTACTCACACCCCTCCTTATGCCAAATAAATTATAATTCATAAAAGTAAGCGGAAATATATTTATATTCGTATTATTATATTAATTATTATATTAATTCTCATACTTTCATCAAGCGATACAGCATTATCCCCAAAAACAAGCCAATCATCCATCCGGCCGCGAATTGTAAGTACCAGAAAGTGCACATATTCTACAAGCGATGAGATGGTCCCGTTGGTAGCGTTCCTGGCTTCGGTCCGCAGGGGCCCCTAATGCAAATTTTTCTCCAAATTTTTCATAATTTTTCATATTTTAGTCATATCTGAGTTTTTCGGAGAAAAAAACGATTTAAAACAGATTCAAGTACTGGTCTATTTCCCAAAAACACATTTTTTTTTTACTTAAAATTCATGATTTCTCATTTTTTCCCGGAAATTTCTCTTTTTCCTATGACCTGAGTGAACGGCTGCGGCGATATTTGGAGAAAAGTTAAAGATGAAAAGAAATGAGATTTTCGTTGAAAAACTTTTTATTATTATTATTTTTTTCCGGAAATTTCCCTTTTCCTATTACCTGAGTGAACGGCTGCGGAGATATTCGGAGAAAATTTAAAGATGAAAAAAATGAAATTTTCGTTAAAAAAACTTGATATTATTTTTTTTCCGGAACTTTTTCTTTTTCCTATTGAGTGAACGGCTGCGGAGATATTCGGAGAAAAGTTGTAGATGAAAAAAAATAAGATTTTCGTAATAAAAACTTATGACATTTTTTTATCCCTCATAATTCTGAGAAATAATGAATTTCCGAAATTTTTGCAAACATTATTTTCCTTAAGGGGTAACACCACTGTAACGGCCTGCCACGAAGCGTTTTAGACAAATAATACTTAGGGTAATTATTAAGCATATATGGAAGTATATTGCGAAAAAATTTTATGGGAAAATATTACAAAATGGCGACACTGCAGAAAATTCTTCCGAGGCATGTTGAACTTAAAGTGCTCTGTGGCACGTAGTATAACTTGTGCCAATTTTAATCTGGACAAAATAATTTTTTAAAATAAATCTGGATGAGTGTAGCTAGTGAACCACGCAGGGGATTTTAGAAATATTGATTTTTGAATAATTGCCGAGTATTTGACTAAAAATGTTTTGACTAAAAAAATTCTTTTTTTTTAGATTAAAATTGGCACAGTTATCTGCGTGCTGCAGAGGTTCGACATACTTCGGAAGAATTGCTGCAGTGTCGCCATTTTGTAATATTTTCGGATAAAAATTTCTAGCAATATACTTAAGGATGTATTGCAGCTACTGCAGAGTCGTTACAGAACTGATTATGCAATTTGCAAAAATCGCATTTAAAGACTAAATAAAGTAATTGTAGTATTCATTGAAGCTAAAAAGGAGATTTATCACAGCTCAAAGTAAAACATGCGGTACAGAAAGAAGAATTTTCAATTTTTAACTACAAATTTAGTTTCTGATTTGATGTACGTTTTCCCTGACGTTGTCGTGGTTGCGACATACGAGCTAAAGAAATACGAAAACGGTCCCATTTAACTCGCAATATCTCGCAAAATATATGGGCACATGTCGATTTTTTTTTAACGTATCATGCATATTACAGCGATACCGCACAAAAGTTTTTTTTACAAAAGAGTACTCCGGAAATACCTTTTTTGCCAATGTAAAGGGAATTTTGGACGTACAGTCCTATGTTCCCCGTGTTAAATGACCCAACTTTGAATTCGTTTATCTCCGCATTCACGTGGGCAAATTTTGTTTTTTTAATCTCAAGAAGTTCTCGATATTTTCCTTTACAATATCAGTGAGTTTCAATTCGAACAGTAGTAAATAACTTAGTTGCCATACATCCTTAAACATATGATCAATAAATACCGCAAGTATTATTTGTTTATCACATTTTCTTCCGCCAAAAAAAAATTTCAAAAAAGCCGCTTCTTGGAAGGCCGTTACAGTGGCGCTGTCTTCATATCATTTCCGAGATTTTCCTGTGATCGTAATTAAAATGATGACATATTTAGAGAAATTCGGAGAAACTCGGATCTTTGCGTACAAATAATTGTCCGCAAAACTCCGAATTCTTCATATTTGTTCCAATTCATAGAAAAATTCGGAAAAAATCTAAAAGAATTGTCGGAAAATATTTGCACTAGGGGCGCGGGATTGTTCCCCGCGCTCAGTGCTTTTTTTAATTATTATTACTATTAATTCTTATTTGATTACTTATTTTTATTAGTTATCATTATTATTTTATTTAGTTATCTTTTAGTGTCGAAAAATGTATCGCGCACTCTGACCGCTTATTTTATTAGTTTGTACGTTAATTTAAATGCAATAATAAATCTAAATGACAACTTATTTATCTTGTAAAAAATTGTTTGCGCACCCGCCCCTGTGCCAAATAAATTGTAATTCATAAAAGCATTATGATAAAGCATTATCATAATGCTTTATCGCTTGATGAAAGTAAATGAGAAGAGAGAGATAAATATATTTCAGCTTACTTTTATGAATTACAATTTATTTGGCATAGGGACGGGTGTGAGTAAAGCGCAAACAATTTTTTAGAAGATAAATAAGTTGTAATTTAGATTTATTATTGTATTTAAATTAACCTACAAACTAATAAAATAAACGGTCAGAGTGCGCGATAAATTTTTCGACACTAAAAGATAACTAATTAAAATAATAATGATAACTAATAAAAATAACTAATAAAATAAGAATTAATAGTAGTAATAATTTAAAAAAAGCACTGAGCGCGGGGTACGATCCCGCGCCCCTAGTGCAAATTTTTTTTCCGAAAAACTCCGATTTTTTCCGGAAAATTGTTCCGATTTTTTCTATGAATTGGAACAAATATGAAGAATTCGAAGTTTTGCGGACAATTATTTTTACGCAAACATCCGAGTTTCTCCGAATTTTTTCCGAATATTTCATCATTTTATTCACGATCACGGGAAAATCTTGGAAATTATATGAAAACTTTAAGGGGTAACACCACTGTAACGGCCTTACAGGAAGCATATTTTTTAATATTTTTTTTTTGGCGGAAGAAAATGTGATAAACATATAATACTTGCGGTATTTATTGAGCATATATTTAAGTATATGGCTATAAATTTTTATCCGAAAATATTACAAAATGGCGACACTGCAGCAATTCTTCCGAAGCATGTCGAACCTCTGCGGCACGCAGTATAACTGTGCCAATTTTAATATAAAAAAAAGAATTTTGTTTTATTAAGTCTACATGAGTGTAGCTACTGAACCCCGTAGGGGATTTTCGATAAGTTAATTTAAACAATATTTATTAAAAAATAACAGTCTTAAAAAAAATTGAACATTTTTAGTCAAATACTCGGCAATTACTCAAAAATCAATATGTCTAAAATCCCCTACGTGGTTCACTAGCTACACTCATCTAGATTTAATTTAAAAAAAATTATTTTGTCCAGATTAAAATTGGCACAAGTTATACTGCGTGCTGTAGAGCACCTTAAGTTCAACATGCCTCGGAAGAATTTGCTGCAGTGTCGCCATTTTGTAATATTTTCCCATAAAATTTCTTTGCAATATACTTCAATATATGCTTAATAATTGCCCCAAGTATTATTTGTCTAAAACGCTTCGTGGCAAGCAGTTACAGTGGTGTTACCCCTTAAGGAAAATGTTTGCAAAAATTTCGGAAATTCATTATTTCTCAGAATTATGAGGGATAAAAAAATGTCATAAGTTTTTTTTACGAATATCTTATTTTTTTTTCATCTACAACTTTTCTTCGAATATCTCCGCAGCCGTTCACTCAATAGGAAAAAGAAAAAGTTCCGGAAAAAAAATAATATCAAGTTTTTTTTACGAAAATTTCATTTTTTTCATCTTTAAATTTTCTCCGAATATCTCCGCAGCCGTTCACTCAGGTAATAGGAAAAGGGAAATTTCCGGAAAAAAATAATAATAATAAAAAGTTTTTCAACGAAAATCTCATTTTTTTTCATCTTTAACTTTTCTCCGAATATCTCCGCAGCCGTTCACTCAGGTGATAGGAAAAAGAGAAATTTCCGGGAAAAAATGAGAAATCATGAATTTTAAGTAAAAAAAATGTGTTTTTGGGAAATAGACCAGTACTTGAATCTGTTTTAAATCGTTTTTTTCTCCGAAAAACTCAGATATGACTAAAATTTGAAAAATTATGAAAAATTTGGAGAAAAATTTGCATTAGGGGCCCCTGCGGACCGAAGCCAGGAACGCTACCAACGGGACCATCTCATCGCTTGTAGAATATGTGCACTTTCTGGTACTTACAATTCGCGGCCGGATGGATGATTGGCTTGTTTTTGGGGATAATGCTATATCGCTTGATGAAAGTATGAGAATGAATATAATAATACGAATATAAATATATTTCCGCTTACTTTTATGAATTATAATTTATTTGGCATAAGGACGGGTGTGAGTAAAGCGTAAACAATTTTATATAAGATAAATAAGTTGTAATTTAGATTTATTATTATATTTAAATTAACGTATAAACTAAAAAAATAAGCGATCAGAGTGCGCGATACATTTTTTTGTATACATTAATAACGCAGAGAATCAAGAGCTAAATAAGCATTGAAATCATCTAAAAGCCTCGCGCGTGCCCTCGGGTGACGTCACGCGCGAGTCGTGCTCAGATTGCTTTTTCCCTCGAAGCCTTCGTTTCGGCCGCACATGAACGTGCTCAGCGTCCATGTGTTAGTGTAGCAGCCGAAGGCGCGGTCGGGACACTTCGACCGTGCTCGGTTCTTTCCGAAGATGTCCGAGCGTCGCTCGCTCGCACGGACACGTGCTACTATGATTGTGTGATGGGCGCGTAAGAGACTAGAGAGGGGGTAACTTTTACGCGCGATCTGGCTGCACTGATCCGACTTTGAATGTAGAAAGATCCTTTTGTCTTCGATCATCGATATCTGAGCAATCAATGATTGCACGGGCGGCTTTAAAAACTTAAACAAATTTCCTACACGACCCTTTCGCTGATTTTTTACAAAAAAAAAACATTTTGTCACCATTTATATTACTTTGAAAAAGGACAAAAGAATACTTTTAATGGTTTTTCAGTAGATGTACTACTACTTTATATATTATAGTAAATGTACAAAACTTTAAATATTGATGGAAAGATTAATGTTGCCCGGTTGTTTTTCTGCTTAATGTACCCCCAGTAGCCCTGTAAATTTTCAATTTGATCCATCGAACCGTTTTTCCGGACCGATTCTTCAGAGTTTTACAAAACAAAGGAAGAAGTGTATTGTTCCTAATCATCGTGTAATCATCATCAGAATGAAGAAAAAAACGATTTTCTTCGACTCTTCACAACTTTTCACAACTAGTTGCTTGTTAAAGTCAAGAAAAAAAATCGAAAAATTTCCATTTTTTTTTACTAAATTTGTCAAACATTTCAGTAATCAATACTGACTCATTTTTCACACGATTCGACCTTTGCGCACCATAATTTCACTTATCTTTAATTGCGTTAATTAAAAGTTGATACTCCCAAGCTGTATTCACTAGTCGATCTGAGAACTTGTATGAGATTAATTCTCGATATTTTCTGTGTAGGTTCTTAGGGTTACATAAAAACACTTTCTTTCAAAACTGATCTCTTTTTTAAAAGAAAAAACCAATTAACATTTTTTTCAACTAATCTTTTTCTACGTTTTTGGTAAAACAAATACTTTGGTAAAAAGAATACTTTGGTAAAAAAAATAATTTGGTAAACTAATTTTTTTCTACGTTTTGGTAAAAAAAATTAACATACATTTTTTGTAAACTTTAACTATTTTCAATTTTTTTCATGCCTAGTTTGAAAAAAAAAACGATTTTCTGGAACCCTCATAACCTTCGTAGAAAATATCAAGAGTTCATCGCATAAATGTTTTCAGATTGACTATTGAATACAGCTTGGGGTTATCAACTTTTAATTAACGCAATTAAACATTAGTGAAATTATAGTGCACAAAGGCCGAATCGGGTAAAAAATGAGTCAGTATTATTTCCTGAAATGTTTTACAAAGTTAAAAGAAATATTTTTAAAAAATTAAAATTTTTAGTTTTTTTTTCTTAAATTTAACAAGAAACTAGTGCAAAGTTGTGAAAAGAGTCGAAGAAAATTGGTCTTTCCATTTTGATGATGATTACACAATGTTTATAAACAATACACTTGTGCCTTTCATTGTTCTGTAAAACTGATCAATCAGTCCGGAAAAACGGTTCGATGGATCAATTTGAAAATTAACAGGGCTATTGGGGCTACATTACGCTAGAAAAAAAACGCGGCAACATTAGTGTTTGCATCAATATTTGTAAAGTAGTAGTAGATTTACTGACAAACTATAAAAAGTCACTTTTTGTCCTTTTTTGTTTCAAATTAATGTTAAGAGTGAAAAAATGTTTTTCTGAAAGATCAACGAAAGGGACTGGTAGGAAATTTATTCAAGTTTTCAAAGCTGCCCTTTAATCGCGATCATTGGTTGCTGAGATATCGATGATCAAAGATAAAAAGATCTTCTTTCATTTAAAGTCGGATACCTCAGCAAAAAATTGACGTAGAGAAACAAAAAAACCAAATTAAAGCTCAATCAACAAGCTAACAGACCTATACATTGAGTTTCGTGGAAAACAATTACCTAGCCCGTGAACCCTTGAAAAAAAACATAACTTTCGCACTTATTTCCTTAGCTATTCTTAAGATTGCGCGATAACCGCAGCTAACAAAAAATGTTTGCCAGAAGATCGCGAAACTAGAAACTTGAAGTTTCAAAGGTTTTTTTTTAATCTCGATGCGACCATTTTTCATATAGATACAGCGCTTCAAAAAGCACGAACAAAATGAACAAATTTTCTGTTCCTTTAATTTGTCGGAGTAGTACATAAAAATGATGGTCGAAAACACGAACTGTTTTTCAAACACGTTACTATTTTTTTTTAATTATTTTTAAATTTCTCCCCGTACTTGACTTCTAAAAATAAATATTAAATGAAAATATTTCACTCTTAGTACCAGGATTAAATTTACGATAGTTCTACTGCGTTCCGCGGGGAGAATATGAGGTTGAAGTTTGTATCGTTGGAACGCGACGAAAATTAATATTTGTGAATTCCTTAAATTTATTTTAGCAAACTTTGCTTACAAAAATCTAACCATTTTTTAAGATGTTTATTTAGCGATCTACAATATAACTCTTAAAAAAAAGATTTTCTATAACAATAAAAATATAAAAAATAAAATGTGAGCGAGAGCTTTCGTTGCGTTCCTAGGATGCAAACTTCAACAGCATGGAGGGGGTTGACTGAAAACCAGTAGTGCTATAGCAACTCGAGCACCGCGATTTTCTATTCTTTTGACAAATAAACTCGTTTTACATACTTCAATATATACCTAATGAAGCCTTAAAGTTATTTTGATCACATATTTTATTGCTTTATTTTTTAAAAAAATGAAGAAAACGGTCGAAAATGGGCAGTGACGGTGGTGTCCTCCTTCCTCGCGTTATTTTCACCTGAACGAATTTGAAATAAAATGGTGACTTTTCCAAAATTGGAAGTTTTCATACATTTTTTACAATTCAACTTTAGGCTTTCCGAGTTGCTAAAGACTTGCCCTGTGGAAAGGTGGTGACATCTTGCCATCCATTTTAATAAATTTAAACAAATACCTCGACCACGATTCATATGCACTTTGTCCACCGCTCGCCTCATGAAGACATGGGTACGGTGCTGATGCAACAGACGACGGAGATTCAGTCCGGACAGTCGCATATTGGACTCCAATAATACCAGTCTTTCTATATCAGAGTAAAAAAGATTAAAATATTCTTAACTATTGTTATTTTCGTTTGAGTTACCTTTACTTGTTTCTCTACGTTTAAGAAGTTTATACACCAAAATCAAAATGCTTGTACCAAATTGAAATTCATATCAGCAAGATTAATTTAGGATGCATTAACCATCCAAAAATTAATCCGTTTTACCACATAATTTCGGAGATTTTGAAGGTTCAAGTTGAGTTTTGTGTGAGTATTATTAATGAACCAAGCGAAGAAACCGCTTAATTTTTTAACACGACATTCCTGACACTAATCACATTTTATTCTGTTCCTTGCTCAGCAATTCGTGCTTCGACACAAAACGATTTATGCCAAAGCACAAATCGAATTCGAATTTTGGCCTTACCCTTGGCATGAATCTCCCTGCTAACAAATTTCGACTTGAAATACTTTACAAGTTCTAATTTCGAAGCGAAATGACATCCTTGAGGAAGTATTCTCAGCGATGAATCACTTCGAATTAGAAATATACCGAGTGGAGAGAGAAATCCCCAAAGATGCTTCCTTGGCAATTTGTGTCGAAGAATGAATTGCCGAGGAAGCGTCCTTGGAAATGAATCTCTCTACTCGTACTTCACGCTTCCTTTGAAATGTAATGAACGGAGAAACTTATCACCAAGGATGCTTCCTTAACAATGCGTGCTGCATCACGAATCGAATCGTGCCAAAGCTAAATTCCATTTCGAGTAAAATTTCCATTCGTATCATGCCGAAGCACGAATCGAATTGGAATTTAGCTTCGGCATGAACCAATGTGTGCCGCAGCACGAATCGCCAAGGCTGCTCTCCGCTCGGTATATTCTAATCTGATTCGAACATGAAATTATCGTCGTTTTCTCGTTCGAATTCGTTTGAAATATACCGAGCGGAGGGACTTATCGCTATGGATGCTTCCTGGCAATTCCTGCTCCAGCACAAAGTGGTTCGTGCTAAAGCTAGATTCCAATTCGATACGTGCTTCGGCACAAAACAGTTTGTGTCGAAGCACAAATTGCCAAGGAAGCATCTTTGGGGATGAATTTTTCTTCTCGAATTTAACTGTGGAATTATTTTGCAATATACTAAGCCGAGACTTATCGCCAAGGATGCCTCCTTGGCAATTCATGCTGCGGCACGAATCTAATCGTGCGAAAGCTAAATACTATTTGGAGCTAGATTTCCATTCGTTTCGTGCCGAAGCCCAATTCAAATTGGAATTTAGCTTTGGCACGGGCCGATTTTTGTCGAAGCCCGAATTGCCAAGGCGACATCCTTGACGATGAATCTCTCTGCTCGAATTTAACCGTCGAATTATTTGACAGTATACCAAGCGGAGGGACTTATTGCCACAGGTGCTTTCTTGGCAATTCATGCTGCAGCACGAATCAAATCGTGCCGAAGCTAAATTGCATTTGGAGCTAAATTCCCATTCGTTTCGTGCCGAAGCCCAAATCGAATTGGAATTTAGCTTCGGCACGGGCCAATTTGTGTCGAAGCCCGAATTGCCAAGGATACATCCTTGGCGATGGACCTCTCTGCTCGGTATTTTCTAACCTAATTCGAATTCTTGTTTCGGCATGAATCGATTCATTACGAAGCAAAAATCGAATTGCAATTTTATTTATAAACAAATTGCGGGGGCTAAAAAATTTACCTCGTCTTTGAGTTGGCGCCAGTCACCCGGTCTCTCTGCAGTTGGAACTGTCCAGGTGGAACTTCCGACGAAAAATCTGCGTTCCAGCGACCACCGATTACTTCTCAAAGCACGGATTTCTTCTTACACTAAACACAATAAATCTCACTTTTCATGATGATTCGGCCGATCATAACAATCGTTCCGACGCACGATTCACGAACTCGTTGATTACACGTGACTGACAATGCCGTCAAAATAGAATTCTTCTTCTTCGTTCGCAAACTGCGCGCCATGGTGTGTTGTTGACATACGCGTTTCAGCGTTTCCATCAACGCTCGCAGATGGCGTTTCAATTTTTGAATCTGTAAGGGTCAGGACAGACGAGCGTAATTAACGCTGCTCAATTTGAGTCGCGTAATTAATGCTGCTTAATTTGCGTCGCGTAATTCATGCCGCATAACTTGCGTCGCGTAATTTGAAGCAACGTAATCAAATCGACTTGAAAATTTTAAAGCGTGCCTCTTACAAGGAGACGGCACGACCGTGGGGTCGGGGATTTGGCCGATTTTTTTGTGGTAAAAGGGGACCCCTAGCCCCTCACGTGGTTAAAGTAGTAGGACGCACTACTCCGAAAAGTCCGAGAAAAATCGATTCAAAGTTTCTTGCGCGCCTCATGAGTTTAAAATGTCAGATACTCCTCGAGCCGCCGTCTAGTCTAGACGGTTAGGGCTCGGTCTTTTGCGCCGGAGGTATCGGGTTCGTTCCTCCTTCGGATCTTTTTTTTTGTTTCTTTTTTTTTTGCTATCCCAACAATTATTCAAAACGTTTCTCATCCCTACATTATTTTTTTAAATTTATTTACATTATTTTTTTTAATTTTTTAAATTTTTTAAAAATTATTTTCTTTTTTCCCCAATAAAACAATTCATAACGGTGGGTTTTTTTTTTATTTTTCATTGTAAAGTATGTGAGGAGGAACGTTGGGTTTTTAATGAGAATAACAAAGTCGATTAGGAAAAATTCAATTTTCATTCATATAATAATTATATACAAAAACCGCAGTGGTAATTATCGTAGAAACAAACAAAGCAATAATTTTTGGGACATCTTCCGCAACATATAAAAGCGGATTTTTTATAATCGCAGGGAGTTTGCATTGCATCCGTACAGAAACATGTCCCATTAACATTCATGAAAATGTTCCTACTTATATACTTTACAAGGAAAAATAAAAAAAACCCACCGTTATGAATCGATTTATTGAAAAAAAAAGATAATATTTTTTTAAATGAAAATAATTTTAAAAAATTGTAAAGTAATATTCAAAAATAATGTAGCGATGAGGAACGTTTTGAATAACTATTGGGATAACAAAAAAAAAGAAAAAAAAGACTAGAAGGAGGAATCGAACCCGAGACTTCCGGCGCGAAAGACCGAGCCCTAACCGTCCAGACTAGACGGCGGCTCGAGAAGTTTTTGACATTTTAAACTCATAAGGCGCCTAAGAAACTTGGAATCGATTTTTCTCGGAATTTTCCGAGTAGTGCGCCCTAATACTTTAACCACGTGAGAAGCTAGGGGTCCTCTTCCACCACTAAAAAATTCGACCACATCCCCGACTGCATGGTCGCGTTAATTTCGCGATCCTATATCGCTTGTTAGACTATAAGACCCATTGTATACCCTCGTGCACAAAATTATATGATTCAGCGACAAAAATTGTAAACCCATTTACCAAACGGCTTTTTGAAAAGGATAAAATAAGCTTCATTTGGATTTTTTATTTCTATTTTTGAATTTTTTTTGTACCTGGTGCGTCATTTTGAAAATTCCGGTTTTTCACGATTCTCGCACTGTTCAGAATCGCGTGCTCGACTTAGAAAAATGGTAATCTCACCATTTAATGATAAGATCGTTAAAGAGGAAACAGTTAAGTTTGGTTGCAATTTTTAAAAAAATTGATTTTTCCCCCAGAGTACTTTAGTTTTTTCTTTAAAAATCAGCAGGTTACCGAAAAGCTGGCATCATGCGGCGTAACTCGGAAATTATGAGGTTTGGAATATTTAGTCTAAGGAGTAAAAAGTTGTATTTTGTTATCTTGGAGTCACCAAATTTGTTAAAGATTTTTTTCTAAACTTTCTTGGTATCGCTAGTTTAGGTTGATAGTCGACGATATCGAGCCAAATCGTCGACTATCAGCCGAAGCTAGCGATACAAAGAAATTTTGGAAAAAAATCTAAGAACAATTTAGTGACTCTAAAACAACAAAATACTACTTTTTACCCCTTGGACTTACTTCAAGTGTGGAAAGGGTTTTCATATATTTTTTAAAGGAAAAAAAATCACTGTTTTTGTCACGTCCTGAAGGGACGTGGGCATATATTTTTTTGATTCCCTCCTCTTTTGCCTACGACAAGCGCAATAGCACGGGATGAGGGTAAAAAGGGGTAGTGCTTGGAATGAGGTAAAAATTAGGAAGTCATGCAGTGATTGATAGTTAGGAATAATCCGATGAATTTCGTACAAACTTAACTAAAAGTTTATTACAAATAAGTGATCGGATGAATAAAGTTGCTTATACAGAAAAATTGACAATGAAAATGACTATGAAACCGGGGGAACAATCAGATTAACATAAAATGAAATTTGTCGCTTACATTGGTCGCTGTGGTTGAGAGTGTATGAGTTTGTAGGTACGCTCGCTCGCAAGAGTATCGGTCGTCGCTCGCAGATAAGGCCCTCATTGACGGACGCCACGCTTAGCGTTAGGAAAGCGGTCACCAGCACCAGACTTTTGGTGCGCTGAGAGTATTTATGTATATACGCGTAGTAAACCGCACTTGAAATACTTTATAGACTCGAGGCCGTGAGAGTCGACTAAACGATTATACGCTACTTCGGTCAAAACCCGAAAATGTATAATATTCGAAACTATGATATTTGTGCTACACTTCGAATTCTGTCAGAACAAGAGTAAGAAGTGAAGTTAATTCGATGGAAACGTTGCGAGACTACGATCTGATCGATGAAGATTGTCGGGAGACTTGATCTGAACGCGATGGAAATTGTTGGAAGACTTGATCTGAACGCGATGGAAATCGTTGGAAGACTGACTTCAGGAAGGGAGGCTTTCTTGATATGAAAATTAGGAGGAGTTCGATAGTGGGAGAAGGAACCTTAGGGAGAGTGTAGTCTTGGTCATCTAGTTATTCGGGGATTGGTCCATTGGTCATGAATATATCGGTTGATTAGTGTGATTGGTTGCAGTACGATGTGCGTGTAGGTTACAGATTTCCTAGCCACGCGCGCGACCTTATTTCGGGGCATCGGTTCTGACTAATATGCGTATGAAGAAAGGAGACCTTTGTCTCGTGTTTCGGCGAAAAAGCGCATGGGAAATACAGTTCGATATCTGAGACCTAAGCATGCGCATGGTTTGTGTTATGTGAATTTATAGCTGTGGTGACTTCTCATATCGAGAGGTTTATATATCGGGTGCGCGAAGAGATCGAGCGTCGTTGAGTTCTCGTTTCCTGCCGGCACCATGTTAAATAATTATCGGTCGGGACTTATTTAGGCTAAAGGCAAAGTCTTCTCGTCTCGTTCGAGTGGTGCCTCGTATTTCTTTCTGGGAGTTCGATATTTACGCCTTGAAGAAATGCGAGGTTATAACACGAGGCGAACCGACTGAATAAAATAAATGAAAGTAGTGTAATGGGGCCGATTCTAAATCAAAATTCCTACTACCGACATTTACCGACATAGTTGAGAATCGAACCAAAAAATGGTAGATTTCTGAGCTATCGGCGGATGGTCGGGTAGGGTTTTGATTTAGAATTGGCCCCATGATCGACTGTCGATGTCTGTACTTACCGACCGATGGTAGGGCTGCACTGCTTACCGACTGATGGTGATGCTCACCTGCTTACCGACCGATGGTAGGGCTCACCTGCTTACCGACCGATGGTGGTGAGTCCCTCTTCGCCGAGAATGGAATTCGGCGGAATGGGGGGGGGGGGGGGGGGGTAAACACGGGGACACACGTCCGATTACTAGCGAGGCCGCGCAACGACTGACAAAGAGTCGAAGTGCTTTGTAGTAAAAGGGAGTTCCCCTCCCCTCCGCGGGAAGAGGGGGGGGGGGCGGGAGGAAGAGTGGAGGGTCCGATTTCTCAAAAATTGTTTTAAACATTTGTGGGTGGTGAGTCATCGGGCGCTTGCCGTGGCTTGACAAAGCCCCCCCCCCCTCCTCCCACCTCGCCGAGATGCGATAGTTTTGTTTATCGACGTGTTGAAACCGGCGAATTGAGGTGTTGAATGATTATTTTCCGAGAATTTATCATCGGCCGGAGACATTTGATGGCGTCAAAATGGCGGCGGGATTTCGTCAGATTTCTTTTCTACGAATATTTTTTTCACATTTTGCGGGGGGGGGGGGTCATCGAACGCGTGACATTTTTCCGCGCTCGGACCCTCGTGCCCTCAATGTAGGGGGGGGGGGAGGATTACATAATCTTGCGATTCAAGATCGGACGCACACATGAGAAAGAACTATGTACACACGAATGAAACAATGGAGTTCATCGATAAAATTGGTAAAATTGTCGATTTTCTGCCGACGAAGAAGCTCAGAGAGTTGTCACCCGGGTCGGATTATATCATCACCAACATACGGGCGGTCAACACTAAATTTGGCAAAAAGCACGTCGTTGACATTCGCAACGAATTCAGCGTGTTTCTACCCGGAACGATCATCAAGGCGCTTGAGGCTGATTCGACAACATTCGAGAGCATGTTGGCAGCAGCGCATAGAGGAGATCTATGCATGGTCTATCGCGGCGGAAAATGTCACAGCCTGAAATTCGCGAATTCAGCAACATTCCAGCTGATGTTGGCAGCAGCGTACAAAAGAAATGTCTGCATAGCCTACATCGGCGGAAAGTTTATCGCATACGTTAAGGGTCATGAAAATCGAGAACAGCTAGCTCATATACTAAATATGAAAAATTATCTAGTAATTGAAACGTTGGACTCAGACTCCAAAGATATGGATGCATAATGCATAATGAAGGATACTAGTAAAACATTTCAAGAAAAAATCATCTTGTGTTCAAGATTGAAAACTACGAGAAAGAGCGCCCACCGTCTCGCTGTTTGGAACTCGATCTTGTGTATACAAACTCGACGTTCGAGCGCGTGCCGGCACACACACACACACACACACACACACACACACACACACACACACACACACACACACACACACACACACACACACACACACAGGCACACACGCTCGCACAGACGCGCGTGCGAGGTTGTATAGAGATTTTTTCTTAAATATATATATATATTGGTGAGCCGTTCCCTTCGGTATTTGATTCATCGAGCAGTCTGGACCATGGACGATTGCGATAAAAATATCGATAAGTTGAGCGGTGCGAGGAACAATTTCTCTCACGTGGATAAGTGGCAAAAGTTCTGTGAGGTGCACGTCAAACTTTTGGGGCAAACGTTGAAAAAACCGGGGCTCAACGTCGGTCAAAAACTGAAAATTCAATCGACAATAGCGAAATTGTTGTCGTTGAGGGAAAAAATCGTGCGTGGAGCAAGTGTAAGCAACGCAGGTGTAAGCGGTGCTGGTGTGAGTGATGCTCGCGAAAAACTAAAGTGGGTCGATCTAGTCGGCATTCAAAAATCGAATAAAGACAGGCTCGATTGTGAATTTCGAGCACAAAGATGTGCAAAGTTTCCGCGAAGATGCAATGCGCGTGGTGTTTTTAAAACTGGACAAAATCGTGCGCGAGGAGGGTAACGTGAAGGTGAATGTGACCTTGGCGTGCAAATTTCACCTCACGAAGGTGAATGAAATCATTGAGGAGGAAAAGAGGTTTCAAACGACAAACGCGGTCATTCTACCATCGAGCGATATTGTCGAGTGGTTCATCGAGTGCGTCTAAGCAAAACTCTCCACCAAAATCGAGGACTTTTAGGAAAAAGAGTCCGGTTGGATGTTACACGAAATCTCCCATCTACTTGTGAACATTGACAAGTACGAACCACCGCGAGGGAGTTTATCCACCTACACGCGTCTCCTGAGGGATATACAGATGAAACGGGCCGTCGTCGTCGTCAATATTGAAAAACAATGACCCTTATTTTTTTCTCGGGCCCGTCACCGCAGCTCTCTCCCCACCACTACCGAGGATGCATCCCGAAAGTAAGAGTTCTTATCCTCATTATAGCGAAGTGCTCAAATACGAAGGCTTGAATTTTCCGATGAGCTTATCGATGATTAAGAAATTTGAGAAATTTAATAGTTTGACGATCTATGTGTATGGGATCGATGGCATCACGAAAGACGGTATTAGTAAAATTGTACCGATATATCTGAATAAACAAACGTCGGATAAACCAACAATTCACATACTCATCATCAAAGCCGAAATCGATGAGGAGGAAGAGGACATGGAGGATGCTGCCGCTCCTAAGGTGTATCATCATTTCGCGTGGATTAAAAACATGTCGCGACTCTTGAGTTCGTAGATATCGAAGGGTAAACGTTGCATGCGGATTTGCGGCCAATGCTTGCGTCATTTTACCACGAAAGAAAAATTGCAAAGGCACAAAGAGGATTGCGCGAATAATGCGTAGATAATTATGATAAATAATAAGAAGTCATGTATACACTACAATAAAATTAAGATTGAATCAACAATTATAAAAACTGGTTAATCCGAGTGTTACTGTAAAAAGTATGAAAGGCTAGCATATCGTATATGAAAAGGCTATCAATATGGGTTTTCTTCAGATAAATCAAAGACAATAAGAACATATCCATAAGACGCGGTAGCATTGCACTGCTAGCATACTAAAAAAAATCAGAAGAAAGGCCGCAGATGAGTGGCACACTAATATGCCGGCCGTGCCACACTTGACGTATTACAATTTCAATCATCTGTATGGTGTAGCTATGTGTGAGTCATTGCTATACGGCTCGTTCGCTTGGGTAGAAAATTTCGAGCAATGTATCGGGGATATTCCAGATGAGGCTGAAACGGGATACATCTTGAAGGTTGATTTGGAGTACTCTTGAGAGTTACACGACACGCACAACGATTTACCCTTGTACCCCCAACACGACGGCCCTCCTAAGCGGGCACTCAAAGAAAATTAACGTTCACGCGGCCGCGAAAAGAACAATACGTAATTCACTAAATAAATTTGAAACAACGCGTAAAATTTGGATTACGCGTCATGGAAATTCACAGAGTCCTCGAGTTTAAGCTTGGCTAAAACGTCGCAATGATCGAACTGACTCGCATTCTTGCGTTTATTATTTTTACGATTCATCCGGGAAGCCAGAATGACATATCGCGGCTTTTTCAATTGTGTAGACGTCTTCACAGACCATATAGTATACTCGTTATGGTATCGACTTGAACGTGAACAATTCGACGAGTCCGAGAGCATGATTTTTAAACGGCTATAGTTCGATAGGTGTGATGGAGCTCGCTCTCGAAAGTGTCAGCGAGAAAGAATTAATCATGGATAGTTGTTGTTCAACTGTATCCGAACAGAATCCTTTTTATACACTTTCAAAATGTTATACATAAATCACTACATACAATAGTATCATAGTCCTGATATCGTTCATGATAGTGTCTGATAGTGCTACCAGCACCCAAATATCTCTCCAGATCTTGAGGTAGCTAAAATTATCAAAACTGTCGAATCACATGACTTCATCTCTAGTTTTTCTGTATGCAGCCCAATGTGTGCCAGGTCCATCTTTGTCATCGAGATTCACAATAGTGGTTTCGTAATTTCGGCGTCCACTCTTGGGAATTCATTTCTCACGCAAACTCCACGACAATGAGGAATTTCCATAGTTTTTGAATTCATTATCGAAATTTTAAGCAATGCCTGAAATTGGGATTGCGCATCACAAAATGCCAAGAATTTTCAAATTCAAACAGCGCGCTTGGCTAAAAAAATACACTGATGTAAATATGGAATTGGGGGAGAAATCTGACAAGGACTTTAAGAATTTTTTACAAACTCGTGAATCGTCCGGTCTTTGGTAAAACAATGGAAAATGTGAGGAAACATCGGGAAGTACGACTTGTAAGAAGGTGGAAGAGGCGGTGGGGAGCGGAAGCGCAGATCGCCAAGAGCCCATATTCCATAGCTGCAGCATATTTGACAATTACATTGTTATAATTGCGCTCAATAGAGCCTGCGTTCTATTTAATAAGCCCATATCCACAGGATTTTCCATTCTCGATTAACCTTAGCCCTGGATTTGTGATTTTAACTACAATTACATACTCGAAAGATTTAACAATCGAGCGAAATTGTTGTATACGGAGACTGATGGTCTGATTTATCACATCAGCGTGTCCAACATTCATGAAACGATGAAGTGTGACATTGACAAGTTTGACACGTCTGATTATTCGCCAAATAATCCATACAATGGCCCCTCGCGAAATAAGAAGAATTAGGCCTCAAGAAAGATGAGAATAATAATCGTATTATGATGGAATTTGTAGACTGGGGAGCGAAATTGTACTCGTTTAAAATCCTCGACTGTGACGATGTGAAGAAGCGAGCTAAAGGTATTAGGCGGTCAACCCTGAAATCCATCACATTCAAAGACTTAAAAAAATTGCTTGTTTGCGCACGAAAAAAAAAACCTCATCAAGGTGCAACAATTGATCGTAAGTATAGAAACACATTGTTCATACGATGATGCAAAATAAAGTTGCTCTCAGCTGGAAAGATGACAAAAGAGTGCTAATTCCCAGATTCCACGGACACTCTTCAGTTATGATTTCGATTATATGGACTATTAAGATATACTGTTAAAAAACAATTGTGTGTAAAGAGAGAAACGGTAAAATACATTTACGCTTAAACCTAAACATTTTCGAAAATGTACCCCCCCCCCCTATCGGACCTATCGAAGAAAAAACCATGCCATAGATGTTCGGGCCAAGTCCGCGACACAGAATGTAAACAAATCATGAATACTATAAGACGAGCAACAGGAATTGGCTTTGAAGGAGGAGGAGGAGCAGGAGGCCGATGTTGATAATACTTTGAATACTAAGAATGGTGATGGTGACGACGACGACGACGACGACGACGACGACGACGACGACGACGACGACGACGACGACGACGACGACGACGACGACGACGACGACGACGACGACGACGACGACGACGACGTCGTCGTCGTCGTCGTCGTCGTCGTCGTCGTCGTCGTCGTCGTCGTCGTCGTCGTCGTCGTCGTCGTCGTCGTCGTCGTCGTCGTCGTCGTCGTCGTCGTCGTCGTCGTCGTCGTCGTCGTCGTCGTCGTCGTCGTCGTCGTCGTCGTCGTCGTCGTCGTCGTCGTCGTCGTCGTCGTCGTCGTCGTCGTCGTCGTCGTCGTCGTCGTCGTCGTCGTCGTCGTCGTCGTCGTCGTCGTCGTCGTCGTCGTCGTCGTCGTCGTCGTCGTCGTCGTCGTCGTCGTCGTCGTCGTCGTCGTCGTCGTCGTCGTCGTCGTCGTCGTCGTCGTCGTCGTCGTCGTCGTCGTCGTCGTCGTCGTCGTCGTCGTCGTCGTCGTCGTCGTCGTCGTCGTCGTCGTCGTCGTCGTCGTCGTCGTCGTCGTCGTCGTCGTCGTCGTCGTCGTCGTCGTCGTCGTCGTCGTCG